>JAHZNP010000659.1:0-43065 GCA_020615345.1 Triops cancriformis
AGAATGGAAAAGGAGGAGTTGAAAAGTGGATCCGATGAGCGGAAGTGGAGCCGACGAGCTGATTGGGTGGAAAAAAGATGGTCAACACTGGTCCAGCGTACAGAATCAAATTTTCAGGTTTCCCGCTGCGAAAAAGGCGTTGGTCAGCAGTATTCGCCCACCCCTTTCTCTCTTGGGACTAGCCTGGGGCTTTTGAAACTGGCCACAAAAGGTCCATAAGGAAGAGGCTGAATGCTCTCTCTGTATACCTCTGTGCGATTAATAAAGCGGTTGGACCTGCATCTAGCGGGGGCTTTGTTGAACTGATGTTTTTGTTTATATATGACGTAGTCGAGTTGATAAAAAAATATGAGAAATCTTCACTCGTTAAGATTTTAATTATGTTTTCGTACAAAAAGCCATGTACTTCAAAGAATTCGTATTCGACCTTGTGTACCTGACGTGTATGTTGTTAATCGTTGGCCAACTAAGCCATGCTTGTGAATACGAAGTAAAACATTCCAAGTCATATAACCCATTGCTTCACTCGCATCGTTCTCGCGATCCTATTAACAATAAATATGCCGTTTTCCACGAATCCTTGCGCTTGGAAATGTTGGAGGAAACGAAGAAAATGTTCACATTTGCCTATGACAGTTACATGAAATACGCGTTTCCGCAAGACGAACTCAACCCAGTCTTTTGCTCAGGAAGAGGACCAGATTATTACAACCCGTAAGAAATATGTTCTTCGGCGAATTTGAGTAAAAATAAATTACTTGTAACTAAAAATATATATGTTTTTCTAGGTCAAATATTAACATCAACGACATATTAGGAAACTATTCTTTAACTTTAATTGACACGCTTGACACTTTGGCAGTGATGCGAAATTTGACGGAATTCAAGAAGGCTGTGAAACTAGTAATTGAAAACGTTTCTTTTGATGTCGACAGTGTGGTCCAAGTGTTTGAAGTCAATATAAGGTAATATAATTGTTGGCTTCTGATATTAAAAGATCAGATAATAATAGAAATTCAGCATAATTTTACCTCTGATTTTTACTTTATAGATTATTAGGAGGCCTTCTGTCAGCTCATTTACTTATAACGGATCCTCGACAGCCTTTCGGTGACGTGCGTCCTGATGGCTATGAAGGCGAGTTACTTGAAATGGCTCACGATCTTGCCACACGCCTTTTACCTGCCTTTGAAAACACGAAGACAGGAATTCCGTACCCAAGAGTAAGAGTAAACTTCATATCAGAGTGAACTAAGTACCAAAAGTAACGCACAATAAATAACAAGAGGAGTAAATTTGCACAGCACAATTTGCTTCGGTTACTTAATTTTTTGCTATTTAGACTGTTGTATGTGTAATGATCGGAAGGCAAAAGTGTCCGGTGTTTATACGTATTTCATTAATTTCTTATATTTTCGTTTACTTTTGTGCAGGTACATTTGCAGAGAGGTGTACCAGGAAATTCAGTCACTGATACGTGCACAGCAGGTGCAGGTTCTTTGCTAGTGGAGTTTGGCTTGCTAAGTCGCTTGGTAGGGGATCCAATCTATGAATCTTACGCTCGAAGAGCCAATAAGGCTATATGGAACATGCGTTCCAAGGCGACCGGTTTATTGGGCAATACTTTAGACATTCAAAGTGGCAAATGGACTGGAAGAATGAGCGGCCTAGGAGCAGGCTTAGATTCCTTCTTTGAGTACTTGCTCAAATCCTATATAATGTTTGGGAACGCGGAAGATTTCCTTATGTTCAATACTTCGTACCATCTAATCAAATCCTATATGCGCAAAGGGTAAGTAAATTTTAAATGTATATTTAATTGAAGGGTAATATATGTTAAAGATCTTAGCAATTTATGTGAGTATGGTTTTCTGAAAATTATGAGATATTTGGTGACTTTCAGTACTGTTTTTGATCTTAGGTCTTTGTTCGTTTCGCCTTTGTCATTTGCATTCTATTTGTTTTCTTCGTGAAGTCGTGCAGGTTGCAACTACGGCGAAGGAGAGCATCCGTTATACGTTAATGTTGATATGAATAACGGAGTTACTCATACGACATGGATAGACTCGTTGCAGGCTGCCTTTGCAGGAGTTCAGGTGAGTTTTCCAAAGAATAAAGAGGCATTATAGACCCAACGGAATGTTTGTTCTTGTATAGGTGCTAAGTGGAGATATCGAAGAAGCGATTTGTAGTCATGCATTGTATCTCACCATTTGGAGGTTATTTGGGGCCTTACCGGAGCGTTTTAATTGGCAGCTGAAGAAACCAGATGTCCTGTTTTATCCTTTGCGACCGGAGTTCGTTGAGTCGACTTACCTACTTTACCAAGTAATTGGCTGTTAGTGCTAGTAAACTGGGAAATGTTAATTGTTTCTTTAGCCGTTCTTTGGTGGGTTTGTTTAGGAACTTATTTCGTGTTCTTCGATGCTGCTTGTTTTCTTGTTTGTACTGTTTTAGTATTAAAATATTTTTTCTTTTTCTTACAGGCAACGAGAAATCCGTTCTACTTGCATGTTGGACGGGAGATCCTCCAAGACTTAAATCAGAACGCCAAAGCTAAATGTGGATATGCGACGATTCATAGCGTTCTCGATATGAGCCATGAGGATCGCATGGAAAGCTTCTTCTTGAGCGAAACGTGCAAATATTTATACCTAGTAATGCATTCTGCTTCTTGCCAATTCTGAATAGTGCAATATTTCTTGTTACCTTTTTGTTATTGGTATTATTCCGGATTTTTCGCTGCATTATGTTCTCTGTTGCCGTTCTCTTTCATTGTTTTTCAGTTTCTTTAATGTATTTTTTAAAGATTTTATTCCTTCTGTTTCTTGTGGCTAGCAATACTTTGTTTTCCACTTATTAATGAATAATTTGTATCCTTGTGTTTAGCTATTTGATGTCGACAATCCTATAAATACCATTGCAGACCGGTATTTGTTTACGACAGAAGGACACGTTTTGCCCGTCAGTTACATATTCCCCAGCGCATCTTGGCTGGAAAATTTGACAATATTCCCTGCTTCGGAATATGAATTTGAAGATAATTACGTAGGAAGTTCCTCGACGCCTTTAAGCGTTGTAGATACGAGATCGGCGTATAACAATTCAGATTGGACCGTAAGTATTCGTTAGTTCTTGGAGTTTCTAAGACTTAAATGTAACCGTGTCGTCCTTTGTTAACTTTGTAGTGTGATGCCATTAATGACGAACGCACTTACTCGCTGCCTTTGAAAAGTCGCTACTTGGCTCAGTTAAGCAAAATGCTGGGAGTAGAACATTATTAAATGTCGGGGGATTGAGTGCCTTTTGCTTTAAGGAAAAGTGGTTTTGTGTTTCAGGGACCATTTCTCTACAAGGGTTGTCATTGGACGAGTGAAAATGAATTTAACTCAAGTCCTTTTAATTGCCTGTTTTTACGTCATAAGACAGAATTTATTGCACTGGGAAATAAAATAATCCCTTCTAATGGTATTGTTGTGAATGACTATTTTCGTCAAGTTAGTTTGGGGCATTGGACCCGTCTAGGAAATGCCATGAAATTGCAAACTTCTACAATTTAGCTTTCTTCTTGCGAATAACTGTTTCTTTTTATGGCGAATATTTTTCATTTTATGAGATTTTTAGTGGACACAGTTTTGTCACTTTGTTTGTAAATAGCCATGCATTTAAAGTTTTAGCAACTCGCATTTGAGCATTGCGTGTATAGACTTTACGGGGCTATGATAAGGAATACCCGGTTTTGCCATTCAAATATTTTCATAGTATGGCTTCACTGAAACACTGAGCTTCGGAAGTCCGTTTTTTTTCTTAACATACTGTTCAGTATATAGGGACAAATTCGAAAAACTAAGGTCTCTTCGTTGTGTGTGACTTAAGAGGGTTTCAGAAAACTGAGACCACTGTATTTCAACTTGTTAATTGAAAAAAAAACTTCATTCTTTCGTAATATATCAGGCTTAGTGAATTCATCATGCGTCCGTAATTGCGGTCAAAGTTCTTTTTGATTCAGTTTAATTTCCCGAGTGTTCTTAGTTCATCCCTCTAGCGAACGTTATTCGTTCTTTGCCAGCAAACGGAATTTCCGTTTCTCGCAGTTCGTTTTCGTTGTGTCCAAGTATAAAGTTCCTTATTGCGCCAGAATATTGAACGTACGACAAATTTACAGTGCCTGTAGGTGAGAACTTGAGCGTTATGTCTGGGGAGGTAACTGGGGTAGATTTTGCTCAATGGCTGGAGAAATTTCGGCAGACGGTTGCTGCGCTGAGGAACAACAGCACTGCAACCATTGGGGAGCAGTTGTCTAGCTTGTCCGTAAGTTTAAAGAGTGGTACTTACAAGAAATTGGAAGCCAAGCAAGAAGAAAGGCTTGAAATGGAAGTAGCAGAGTTGTGGGAAAGCCTGATGGCTTTACCAAATGAGGAAAGTGCACCCCAACTAGCCATAGCGCTTGGAACCTCATTAGTACGACTATTAGAATTTATCCTCACATGCAGTCGCCGACAAAACGACTCACTTTGGTTACAAAATGGGATCCAGATCTCCTTACATGCTGGCAAAATCTGTTTCGACCATAAAAGGATCCCAGAGCTTGATGAGTGTCTCTCAGCTTGTCGATCGTGGCTTCTGCAATTGAAAACGCTGAAAAAGGAGACGCAGTTGCCTCAAGAATCTCAACTTTACTTGTATGAGATGCTAGCCTTATATTTACGCCACGAGTATTCCGAATTGAGAGAAAAGGTAATATCTTGGCAAATGATGATTCAAAATGATGGGGTGCAATCCAATCATCTGGAAACTTTTCGAGAGACAGTAACAAAAATGTGTTTCAATATCGGACTCGAAGCTTATGAGCAGGAAGATTTCTCTTCTGCTGCTTTCTGGATCCAGCAAGCTGTCAACTTAGGTAACTTTACGAAAAAAGTAAGACAAGATTAACGGCGGTTTTCATCTCTTTAGGCATCCGCGACGTGGAAATTAGAACAAAAGCAGTAATTTTGCTTGCAGCAGCTTATCTGGATTGGAACGGAACTAAATATTACGCCCAAGCTTTGAAATTACTCGAGTCGATTCCGACATCAGGTAAAAAAGTACTTGGTTTCTCTCAAAAGTTAAAGTCGAATCGTAGTTATTAACGAGATTTTTACACTAGGACCAATGTTGCGTTTGCGATTGTGTGCGTTAACGTGCCAAGAAAGCGTATCGGACACAAAGCTAGTCCAAACGGCAGTATTGTACTTGAAATCGTTACAATCGTCTGATGAAAAGGAGTGCTATGTGACTGAGGTAATATGTGTACAGTTCACGTTTTATGTTCGGTGAAGTCGACTTTTGGGTAGCTTAAGAAAACCCCTTCTCACGTGGAAGCTAGTTGGGCTACAGTATTTTCAAATTTTTACCATGCTCGCTTATTTCTTTTTCAGGTTCTGGCTCGAGTGCGATCTAAGCGAGCATATGTGATTCTTTTGATTTTCAGCGAAATAGAGTACCTGGAACAGGAAGCATTTCAAGCATATCGTTGTTCCTTTTTGGATTTCCACTTAGAAGCGCTCATCAATCTTAACCAAGGTGAAGAAGCCAGCAGATTAGCGCAGCGAGCTGTAACATGGAAATTGTCGTGCCCAAGTAATTTCAATTCCCATAACTAATTTCGTCAACGCCCAAGAGTGGCCCTCTCAATAGTCGCGTTTTTGCTCCGTGATACTTCTTGCTTCATTTACTTTCCTGTTTACTCCGTAAATTTTCTATCTAAATGTTTATTATTTTTTCAGATGAAGCTTATATGAATATCGTACTTCGATTGGAAAACGAGGCCGTCAAGCTGTACAATGCAGCCCAAATCGAAGAAGCCTTGAATTGGTATAGCATTTTGGTTTACTTGGCTAAAAACTTGGGTAACTGTTCCTTTTGCGAAATTTGATCTTTTTTACTCCTTTCTTTCACTTTCAGAAAAAGAAGATCGGGATCGCGTAATGGAAAATGCATTAATCTGCGCATTACACTGCATGAACGCCGAGCAAGTGGCGAACATTCTTTCCTCCGTAACGGAAACCGCATTCCGGCAACAAAAACGTGTTCTGATACAATGCGTCAATTTCCATTTGGCGTTGTTGCAAAGAAATGTAGAACAAGTGCAAGCTGCTTGTCAGGACCTGGGTAAAAGCGAATGAGAAAGAGAAGCGGGATTGTACATTTTCCTAATTTTTCCTTTGTCTCCCTGGCAACACCAGACTCGGTCCTTGAAAGCGAATCTTACGATGAATCTATGGTACTTAAGATACTCGCACGTTTCGCAATGTCATCTCTTTCACTAAGCCAAGCTGAATCCACTGCAGCGTTGTTACGATCTATGGCGACGCTAGCGGAAAGCCCTCGAATGCAAATTACTTTTATCCAAGCGCTCGTTCGCTTGCATTTAGACATGGTAACAGAAGAACAGTCTCCGTGTACTGGAGTCACGTTCCAGGATATCATCCATGACTTGGAAGCTGCTCATACTGTTTTTTCCATAGCAAGCGTAAACATGAAACTCGATAGTACTTTTTTTAAAGATTTTTTTCCAAGTTCCTATTCGGTGTCCGTTTATCATCGATTGATTTTGTTTGTAGGAACCCAATGCAGAACTCTGTGACTGGTTTGCAAAATTAGCCACTAATATCGCTTTGCAAGCGACTTCGCCGATGATTAGATACAAGTTTTATCTTGCGGCGTTTAAATTACGGCGCTTATTATGGAAATGGGTATCAACTTCACTTGAGTTTGCATATTGGATTTTTTCTCATTTTTATATAGGGAGCTTCAACCGCTGAACAAGATGAAGAAGGCGAAAGCGCGTTAGTCATGGCCGTGGCTTACGGTGTTGAAGCTACGAAAGTTCTGGACGATGATGAACGAAATAAAGATTCCATATTACGGTAAAGTTAGCTAAGAAATGAAAGCAGAAACGAGACAAGGCTGTAAAAAGCAAAAGACCCAAAGAGTTAAGTGAAAGTAAACAATGGATGTGAAGCAAGAAAAGCAACGATAAACAGCGTAAGAAATTTCGGTTCTGACTCGAAACCATCCTAAATCGACGCTGTCAAGCAATTATGAAGCAAACGGGATTGTAGGAAATCAGTAAAAGAATAGAACATAAGTTACGGAGGCTCTGGACAGAAAAACGAGACATTGAAAAAATAAAAATATAATGAGGGAAATAAAACGATAAGCAAATAGAAATATATCGAGAATTAAAATAGTAAATAAACTTAACAATATTTCTTCTGAAGAACATGTATTTTCTCCCATTAGTAAAATGAAAAAAAAATATTTGGGTGCGTAGAAGTAGTTCAGTAAAAGAGAATAAATCAACGAATGATGTTCTTTGAAAGCGAAGCCCTTGCAGCGACGAAATGCGAAAGAATATTTATAAACAAGAACGAAACTTTGAAATAAGCTGCTAAATAGATACTATTCTGTTTAGGACGTGCTTAGAGACCGTGAACGAATATCTGGATACGAAAGTGGTAACCTGGGCCGTGAAGAGCGAGGGCGAAGTTGACAACAAGACAGTTTTGGGACTCTATAAATTCTACATTATGGTGAGGCTCGTTTTTAGTGACTCTACTTTTAGTGGAGAAAAAGCTATAAATTTCTAAAGAAAAGAATTTCTTTCTGGTGGCTTGGAAGGTGGGATTAGGTGACACGAAAGAAGCTGAGGAATTTCTAACGACGCTTAGCGCCGTAGTAATAGCAAGAAAAAATGAGAAGGGCTGTCCCGAGCCCGGAACTTGGGAATTGTTGGCAGCCATCGCCTTGGGCCACATCGACAATCTGGTCATCAATGATTCCGGTGTCATCCCAACAGAGAGCCAGGCTAGTGCGCTTCAATTTCCGCCCTTAGCTGATCCAGTACCCAATTTGACGTTTACAGCCAAAACTGCGACATGGGATGAAACAAACGTTGTTGAAAGTCTTCGATTTTTGGCAGTGAAAGCCTTAAGACAAGCCATTAACGCTTACACGTTGGCAGAAGACGTGAACTATAAATGTATTGCGAGAAACTATCATTAGTTGAGTAACAGGAACTCCAACGGGTTAAACCGAATTTCAAAAGAATATTATTTGTTTTTGACTAGTTTAATTGATCTGCTGTCGCCCGGAAGTCAAAGGGGAATGCTAGCGAGCCCGGAATTGCTGGAGAAGTTGTGGACTTACTGTACAGAAGCGGTTGGCATGGCCCAAGCAGCTGGAATTGATCACTACCCTGTCATAGAGGCACGCTCATTCATTTTCGCATATTTCACCTTTTTTCTTTGGCACAAGAATGGGAATTGGATCAGGTTCCTTGAGTTCCTAGGGACCGTGGAGTACTCATAATTCTTCTTTGAGTTACTTGTCGGATCATTTAACTTACTTGGGGATTTTTATCTCTTATTGTCATGTCTTTTTTTATTTTTTATTTTCGTTGCTAGAGAAGTATTTCTGTTTAAACTGGCTAGCTTTGCGTTCCTTAAATTTAACTGTAGATGAGTGAATTCGTATACGTGTTCACAAAATGTCTGGCGTGCGAAGTTCAGTGTGAAGCTCGCTTAAAAGCTGCCGTAAATTCACTTTCCCTAGCGCTGTATATTCTATTCGATATCAAGATGCTAGAAGACTTATTTTTAGTCCATTGAGATTCCTTTTTTACAGTCTTATTGCCCATTCTTTGAGTGCCGTTGTCAACATTTAACGTCAATTAACTCTCATTTCTTGGCCAGGTGGCCTGGCTGATTGCTCGAATCTGGAATATTGGCATCGCTCTCTACTTTCGTGCTGAGTCGAAGCACCAAAGCCAGCGGTAAGTCCTTCAAAAGAAAAACAAACCTTAATTTCTGCGTGCGTGTTTGCGTCTCTTTCCTCCCCTTCCTGCTGGAAAACAAAAGAGGCACCACACGTTAGAAACGCAAGAGAACGACAAAAGACTATGCTAATTTATGGTGGACCATAGGTGGTGCCAAATGGCGTGGGACCTTACTCAAAGTTCGCCTGTTTTCCAGGCCAAATACGAATGCAAACTGAAACGTTTCCTACAGAAATTTTCGCCTTAAAAAGCCCACACTTCGGTCTGAAAATAAATAAATACATAAACTAGTAGGAATGCAGGGGAAAGCTATCAATAAATAAATAATAAAAATGAAAGTAAATAAGGCAAATGGGAGTAGCACCATTGCTCTGACTTCGAGTGTTAATTGCATTCCTTTTCTTTCCGTACCTTTGGAGGAGCGTATTTTTTCTAAGGGTTGTCGATGTTTTATTTTGGGTGTATTTTCTTTCCGCTCATTTTGTAAACGTGCATTTTTGTAGAGAAAGGGAGTGAGAGTATTAAAAAGCGATTTTTCTTCCTTTGGCCGTAATACGACGTGTAGTTTTTTCCGGAGGAAGGTGTTTTATTTTTAGTTTCTATTTTTTCTTCCGATATCTGTCGGAAAGCAAATTTGAAGAAGACAGAGAAGGGGAACAAATTTAAGCTCACAGTTAATGTATCTGTCGGTAGCCAAGTCTCCGGAGACGGTAAATATTGAAAAGGAGTAGCAAGTGATGGTTCGCGAGAGGGTTTTGGCAGGGTGACGGGATAAAAAATCGCATGCGTAGGTCTATTTTGGCAGTGCTAGCAAGCAAGCGACGTTATGGGTTTGTTTGAAGTGCAGCGGGAGCGGAGTGAGAAAGTGTAGCAAGGAGACCAACGTGGAGTAAACTTTTTACAACTTGATTCAAAGAAAGCCATTGTCTTGACCATTGACCGAATGAACCCAGAGTTAGCAAACACGACAACTTGCCAGAACAAATCGGTGGGTGACATTAAACAAGTGCTAACCGTAAATTGGGAATAAGTCAAATAAGTGCACAATTCGCCTGCAAGAAGTTTGTGCGACGCTCCGTGCGAAGTTTTTGGTTTGAACAAGGCCCCATTAATGAGATTTTGTAGTGTACGGATTTCCGACATGTTAAGATGCTGTGTATTTAATCCCTGAGAAAAGTTGCCTTCGAAGGCTTAACTTCATTGTTGGAACTCATTGCTTAAACACCCAAGAAAGAGTTATTGGAGCGTAAACTTTGTTTTGGTTCGAATTCAGCTTCGATTTGATTGACTTGATAAGCTTTAGTTGAACAAGTATTCTCGACATCGGACTAAGAATCCAACGAAAAATACTAAAATGAAATGATATGAAGCAGTTGAAATGTGATCAGAAATCCTCTCACATCCACGCAAAAATAAAGAGATGCATTTCAGTCATATCGGTAATTTAGTTGTGAATAGGGATTAACAGCTTAATAGTGATTTTTAACTACTCCCTACAACCCTATTTCCGTTCCATCAGCTAAAAGAAATTTTACTCCGATCTCGTCAACTTGGTGTGAAATATTTAAAACTGATTATCTTATGGAACTTGTTCTTCGGTAACCGTTCTCACTACAATTATCCATGACTTTCTTTATAATTATTCCACAAGAAATAATTACTGGAAATTTGAGGAATGTATTCTCAGGAGGAAGTGTGTCGTAAGAAAGAATAAAAATTCTCGCAACATTCCCGCAAGTTTTTAAACATTTTGCGTAGAAGGATAAAAAGGGCCAACACTCACCCCCTCAAACGTGAAAAAAGATCGGATTACTGCAAAGGAACCCAATTTGCTCCCTACACCCTACCGTTTTTGACATCCAGAAAAAGCTTTCGGCATGGATTTGACGCCCCAGTGCTAATGAAGCTTCAAATGCGAGGTAAGTCAAGTGCACAGGAGTGAAAAAGTAGATCTTTGCACCCCTTTTTACCCCAGAATCCCTCCACCCGAACGTTCTGGTTAGTTTCGTTTGCTCCAAATGAAACATACAAATGACTACCACGGTTGTTGTTGGCAGAAGTAGGCGGGTGTTCGTAAGGTGAGACTTGGAGAATTTTAAGTTCGTTAAAGGCTTAGCTGGGGCCCCCCAGTAAGTTTAATTGGATTAATTAGAGACACCTTGCTTCTTTCAGAAAAATGGGGTTATGGGAGTCGGACGAGTGGGCGAAGAACTTAATATTTTGAGACGAAGAACTAGGGTGAGAAATGAAGAAAGATGAAGATAGGCGAGATGAATGTCAGTGGGAAGTAGAGAAAAATGGAGAGCGAGAGTGTTTGGACCAAGGGACAATGCAAGCTATTGTGCCGAATGGCGAATTGGGGATTGTAGTGTTCCGTTATACAGGAGTATCCGTTGTTGGCGAACATTTCGAGAAGTGTGAAGGTGGAACTGTGGAATTTTGAAAGCGCCAACGTGAATCTTGGCGCCTTGCCAAACCACTAAATTGAAATTTGTTAGTGAACGGAAAGTTCCGTTGACAACGAGACTAGTGAATCCTCGAAAGTCGGACTCAAATACGGAAGCGCAGGGTTCAAGAATATAATAATTATGTCACTGTCATTGACAATAAGGCGCTGTTTAACACAATAAGGTCCGCGATCAGACGTTGAAGAACAATTCAAAATCAAGGGTGACACACATGGCAGGTAAAGCTATATGTTGCGACAGTCTTGAATACAACACTGTTGTGCAATGAATTCATTGTGGAAGGCCAATTGAAACAAACGCTGGAAAATATTCCAAAATGACCCAAAAATAGAGAGCTTGGAGAGTTCGTTGTTAGAAAAAACTGTTGGTGTTGGAAGAATGGAAGAAAATCGTAAGAGCTGGGACAACTTCAATGGACTGCGCTTTGTGTTATGACGTTAGGTGTTGAAATTCACTGTTGAACAAGTGACGTTTCGAAATGAAGTTGACACTTAAGCGTAGTGGAATGGCAAACATATTATGGAGAACTTCAGAATATCCCACCTTTGACTTAAAAGATGCAACAAAGACAGGCATTATTCGGTTCCTAAAGTGCAGACTAACAAATGATGGAGATATTACTTTTAAAAATGCATTCTTGTTAAAGCCAAAAGTCTATAATACAGACTGTAGCTCTGTGTCTTTTAAACATTTCGTCGCGCGGATACACCGTATACTGAAGTTGCATCATCTTGTGTGTAATTCCTTTAACCTACAATTAAATGTATTAAAATTTGCCCCATATTGGTAAATATTTCGCACAAGGCCACTTTAATCCAACTGATTTGTACTTATCCCCAACAAGATTTAACGTTGACTTCATTATCTAATTTCTATTACTTAAAGCATTTCGGAAAATTTCAGTTTTTTAAACTGACAAAGATAACTTTTAATGTTTGCAGGCGAAATACTAGTTTATAGGGTACTCGCATGGTATAACTTTCCTCTCAGATTTTCGTGTTTGTTTAGGTCTTTGAGATGTCAGGTTATGGCCTTAAAACAAGGCTTCACGCTACAATGACATTTTGCAAACGATCTGTTCATAATTCCAAGATATGATATAGTTATAATGTGATGAACAGGGAGTAGAATTTTGACTATTATAAACTCCTATCCTGTTAAAAAAATACCTTTTTTACAGCTCCGTACGTCTGGGAAGAAGAGGAAGCTCGTAAAGTTCATTGTTAGCCATGGATTGCTTACTGCCTCGCTGCCAGTCACCGCTAGCATGCCAGTTTTTCGGTAAGTGCTCCGGAATTGACTTTACAACCAGTTTCCTCCAAATGTCGTTCAAGTTAATTCCTAGCCAAAAACCAACCGTTAATTATTTACGCAAATTCCAATCTGTTAAGTCCTGCCTCATTGGACAATCCTACATTCCGTGCTGAAAAAAAGATACATTCAACATAGCCGCTTTTTTATTACGAATGTAAGGTTTAAGTTGGTCAAACCCAGTTTTAGTAAATTCCTGTGATGCCCCACTATGACACTATTTTTTCATGAGCAATTCCGCTTTACGTTATTTTCGTACCGAAATTTAACGTTATTAATGGATATTACGATCTGAAGTCGTAATGTTTTCACAAAAAGTTTAGCCAAAATGGAAGCTCGTTTCTAGAGTTCCCTAATAGCACATCATATTAGAATCTTTTCCATATTTTAAGCTAAAATTTATTAATTCGATTTGTTTACTGTTCAACTTGTCAATCACTCTCGAGTCTGTGTTAGTTGACCAAATTGGAGTTCTTATATATGGGACACCAAGACTCCCAAATTACCTTATTACAAAGTTCGGACAGGCTGACAACAGGGATAAATGTAATAAAGAAAGTACTCTTTTTACAGTTTCCCCTGTAAATATTTATCTCTACTTCATTTTACATTGATAAACATAGTCAGACAGAAAGTTTTATGTTACTTTACTGGAGTACATTCACTGCGAGTTTAAACAGATTAATTTTAGGCCTACGCCCATTTTGGGACCAAAAGGGTGCCTAGTGTTGAATGCTGGTCGTCCTAGAATTTTATTAATAGCACTGTTTATCTGGGGGATGCTGAAACGTTCTCTAAACGTTATATTACTCTGTCGTGTAGCATACTTGCAAGAATAATTTCATTCCAAACGAGAGGAATACGGAGAACTGTAAGTTTCGAATTTAAATTTGTCTGAGTAACTTGGCTCATCAATGCCCGTAGTTTAAATTTAGTACAAAGTGTTGCATGACTACTTGAAAGAAAAAACTAGTAAAAGAAAAGAAAACAAGTGGAAAAAAGGATTCTTATCTTCCTGCAGGAAAAGTAAAAAGCTCTTAAGTTTAATTAGTCAAAGCCAAGACCACCTATGGTTTCTCGCTCTCTTGCGGTTAAGGGGAAGAAACGGAAGGGTTTGTCGCGTATAGTACCTCGTTAAGAGACGACATATAACGTTAGCATCCGTGATGACAGACATTTGGAGACTTTCTCCCGCACCACTGGCAAATTCTGTCGTACTTCCTGATGGGAAATGGGATTCTTTTGTTTCCCCCTTTTATTATTGGAATGTAACTTTGGGTGCTGTACATGTTAAAAACGCCCGAAACGTACTCGATTACTTGAAACTTCAAGTGCACGAACAAGATCGACATACTGGGACCTGCAGGAATGGAATTCTTGTCCGTTTCAAAAAATTTTTGAATGAAATTGTTCTTGCGTGACTGTAAAAGAAGAAGCAGGCAAGTTGAGTCAATATTGGGACAGAAAAAGGTGGATATGATAATTGGCTCTCTCGATCCTTTTCTCCCCGAAGTGCCACCCATTTGACTTGCTAAAAGGTGTGATATGTGCCTTAGTTTTTTCTTTTTTTCTTAGAAAGCCTGATTTCGTATTATAGACTCGCTTATTCTCGTCCCTTTCGCGCTGTACCTTTCCGAAACTCTTCTTTTATTCATTAGCATATAACTTCCTGTCCTTTTAGCTAGGGATTGTCGTGTACCAGAGCAATTCGAATATATCGAGAGCCCCTCTCGGAGGCCTATTTTCATAGTCCGGGAGAGAAGAGTAAAAGTGTTCATATATGTAAGCGAGGAAAAGGAGGCTGACGCGTGGTTGTAAAGGTTTTTAGAGGGTGGGGAATACTCTTGAGGAGGACAAAGTCTTTTGGGTAGCTCGCAAGGAAGTCTATCGGTTAAGTTTCTTCTTCAGTCTTGTGGCTGGGGCTTTATAGAGAGGATTGTGCGTGTGTGACGAGGCGTTAGGGAGACTGTAGAAGAAGACGTTTAAAGGGAGCTTAGGAGCACTACCTTTTCTCGCTCACATGCTGTGCCAACACCAAAAGTTGAACAAATATACACAAATTTTCGTGTCCCTTTGGTGCATAATGTGTATGGTTTGCGTGAAGAAAAGGTGTTGAAAATCGGGAAAAGACGTTAAGAAAGCTACTTCGAGAGGTGAGAGGAGGAATTAAGGGACTGTGAGCTTCCAAGTGCTCTGCGAGTGTTTGCTTTGCAATTTTGTAGCCGTTTTAGTAATTGTATGGTGTTATAATTCGGACTGAAGCGATTGGGGTGAAGTGCAACTAATAATGAGTGGATGAAAGGTGCAAAAGAAGAGAGACATATTTAAGAAAAAGGATTTTACCCCAAAATGCGGTTCTTGAAGAGTTTTAAGTTCAGCAGTCACGACATAGGTAAGACACTTTGAATGTTTTTAGGTAGTGCTCTTTTAAAGGATAATTTGAGTTGGTGAGAGTAGTTGAACGGAAAGACTAGTTTGGCTTTGTTCCGTATTTGTAGCTTGGCATTCGCAACTATATGTTCACACGCGAAAGACAATATTGCGCTTGGAAGAAAATATTGAATTGCACCCTGCTATATTAATTCTTAAATGTAATGGTTGCTTGAGTTATATGTGCGATGAGAAAGTTTATGTGAAACTATAATGTTGATAAAGTAACTATGAAAGCCAAGTGACATTCGTTATTTGTCAAGAGATTGATTCGTTCAAGTGAGGGTACTTTTCGGTTATACCCCCCCCCTCGATTTTCTTTTTATACAAGCTTTCAGAATCCTGGTTTTTGACATTAATCCACTCTGCATAGTCAAATCTAACTACAGTTAATTCTATTTTGCGATTTTTAACCGTATTCACTGAATTTTGCAAAAATAACCACTTTTACTGCGAGCGCCATGTGTATACAGGTACTTATAGAAAGTATAGTCTATAAATTCTTCTTATAAAGTAAGTATATTTCATATTAGCAAACCCAATTCAACCTAACCTAACCTAACTCAACCTAACCTAACCTAACCAAGGTGGAGTTAGGTAAATTTAGGTTAGGTTGAGTTAGGTTTGGTTAGGGTCAGTATGCTATATTTTTCTTCTAAAAGGAACTAGTGTAACTATCCACATGTTAGTGTCACGTAAACATGGTAATGTCACGTAAATTAGTGTCAAAAACCAAAATTCTGAAAGCTTGTATAAAAAGAAAATCGAGGGGGGGGTATAACCGAAAAGTACCCAAGTGACAGCTTTCAACATTACTGCAGAACTTTCATAATTTGGGTTCAAATTCAGATGAATTTTTCAATTTCTTTTACTTTTTCCATGGATGTGTCCAGTACTTCTTTTAATATCGCAGCCCTTATACTACTATTATAAATATCTTAAAAGTGGTGCAATATCTCACTGCGAGCAAGCTTAACTGTAGAATTCTCTGGAAACTTTGTATCAAAATTTAATGCGCAAAGTTTGTGTCCAAATGTTTCAGTTTGTTGCTGACTGAACTGAACTGACTGAACTGTTACTGACTGAACCAATAGTTTAATGATAGGATACTATTTTACGCATATTTCTATAGCGGTACACTTCAAATTGCAGCCTGTAGTAAAACGCCTTGACTTCTTCCACACTTGGTTCTGAGCAGTCCTTAATTCGAAAATAATCTCAGGGAAATTACAGCAAACTGCAACCGCCAAATGTTTCAGCAATCTTTCAAGAACATTCTTGAAGACTTTAAATTCTGGGCTCATTATCGCCACTTCTCTAAAGCCTTTCCGAACATTAAATTACTATCGTTGCTATATCTGGAACATAAGTTACTTAGACAAATCCTTTCCACTCCACGAAACTATAAATCATTTCCAAAATTTACCTCGCACTCCCTTGAAGATGTTCCCGCCACTAAACAAGCCTTCTTCCGAGGAGATAAAACAAAGGTGAATACTCGAGATAAGCTCGAACAAGGAAGTAATAAATTTAATTAAAGCGGACGAAACATTCGCTCGTTGACAATCTGAAACCGATACACTGACTTAAAAAAAGAGAGAGAAACAGAAGTCTCTTTGGCTCACTTAGTTTTGTTTATTTTACCCTTTTCTTTTTGTCGTGGCTATTTTGACGAAAAAAAAAACGACGAGGTGAATGCTTCAACGGGTTACGTTACTTCCACATTCTTTTTCAAGAAATTTTCTGCGGTCCTCGAAACGAGCGTGGCGCCCAAGTTTTTGGCCCACCGACTGAAGACGCATGCGATTCTAATGAAGTATATAAAGCTCGAAGGGCTGGAAACGGGGGTAAAAGGGGGGAGGTGTCCTCCTTTAAAGTTAGAAGAAACGTCCATCAAATTCCCCGAGCCGCCAACTCCGGAGTCTGTCATGTTTAAAAGTGACAAGAAACATGTTTTCTTGTTCGCAACTTCTCGGGGAGAGCTCCGTTCTAAGATTAGCTATCATATATGAGTCTTAATGAGTTAAGGGAGACGCAGAATTATTATGTGGGGCTTTATTATTCCTATTTTCAAGAGATTTCCGATTCCTTTAAACTTCGTATTAGTAAAATATTTGTAGAAACCGTGAGAATGTAAGGAAACTTATTCTGTTATTTTTGTTTTGCACGAAAAATTAATGATATAACTTTCTGTGACAGTTTCTTGGAGGTACGAAAGGGGAAGGAAGGAAAGTAATTTTTAGGGAACCAGAGCGTACTCAAAAGAAAACATTTTCCTTCTGCTAAAGCACTTGAGCATTTTTTTGCAGTATTTGTGTCCTCTGCGGTTAACGCTATTTCTTTTTAAGAAACTTATTTCTTTTTCCTTCTTTGTTTTATTTGTAGTCTTTTTTTAATCGTCCTGGGCCTTTTTGTTTCGCTTTTGTTTTATATTCTAACCAGTCTCCGTGTTACTTCGTAGTGAATCCAAAGCTGTCGTTTTTGGAGAACTCCTTACGTGTCGTTCTTTGCATGTCTTCTGCTCACAAGAAAAGCCGACAAACTAGCTCGCTTCTTTTTCGCTTCTCCTCACCTAAATATAACTTGCCCCGAGTCGTCGAGGAGCGAGACGGAGTGGAATCTTTTCGGAGCTTTAAAAAATTGACGAAACAATGCAAACTCACGTAGTGTCTTACGTAATCGCTCAGAGGATTGTTCTTAGAAATACAAAGGAAGGAATACATGAATCATACAAAATTGCTGTCTCAGGAAATACTAGACATTTGAAGCGTATTTATCGTTTGCCCCGTAAAGTAATGCGGTCTACATTGTTTGTCATCCTTTAATACAGAACACTGTTATGTTACGTAAACTCCACGCAACCGACATGATGGAAAACGTACGAATTCTTCTTTGATGGTTCCGTGCATTCGTCAGACAATTAGTTAACAGAATACCAAACGGTATTACCAGACATGCAATTAACTTAAAACTATAGAGGGTCTGCTGTTGTGAGTAACGCCACTGCGCCAGACAGTCACGCAAAACTTGTCCGATTTCCTGCATTTCAGAATCAGTCACAACACAGTATAATTCGCGTTAATTAGGCCGTTTGAATATAACTTAATTAAATATAAATAATTTTACGCTAAACATGTCACACAATACGGAAAGTATTCGATAGTGAGCGTATTTCGAGGCTAAGAGAAATTCGCTTACATGGGATTTTTTAACAAAGAAATCTCGAACATAATAATATTAATATTACGTTTCTTCTGACTTCAAGGGGGAACACCCCCTTTTCCCTCCTTTTACAGTCCTTCGAGCTGTATTTACTTTATTAGACCGTACCTTATATATTATTATATAAGACCGTACCAGTTCTTAGATTCCGTCCATAGTGCTTCATAATGGCCGAGCGAAGTTTGCCTACAAGCAGTTTTTTTCATATACACCGGTAAGGTTTAAATGGTGTGCTATTGCATGACCGCTGTCTACGAACACGTGAAAAAAAATTGAGAACAAATTCCTTCTGTTGGGTTTTGCATAATCTAGATATGGTATATAAAATATAGAAGCTACCGGGCAAAATTTTTCAAATTTTCAAGGCAAAATCTTGTAATGTTGGGAAGTCACCGAAGAAAATTGTCCATGACATTTTACGTATAGGCTACACGCCATAAAAGCAAATTGAATCAGTGCTTGTATGCATTAACATTTTTTTGCGCAACATACACACATTATTTTAAACTTGTCTGATGCTCTATGTGCAGTAATCAGTTTACGAATTTGTAAGTATAATAAATTGACAGTTTTTCGTTGGGTTTTGCCTATTGATTGAAAGTTCTAGAAGAGTGGGCACATAAGTGTCAGCGTGTGCTCAAATCTCTATTTCAATCCAAATCAGCAAGAACGCGAGAAGACAGCTTCCTGCATTTTTTCCCCCAAGGAAATTATAATAAGGTAAGAAAATTATGAAGAGTTTTGGACCAGTTGGGGAACTTCCGCTTACGGCCAGCTGGCTTGTATCTTCTCTCATCTATTTCTAATCGTAGTCGAGTTAGGGGGACCGGTAGGATAAACAACTCATAAAGGAAACGACGAAGGAGGGCAAAGGGGTAATAGTTGTTCCGAGGGAGGGACGTTGATCCACCAGACTTATGTTAATTTGTTAATTAACTTCGACGTAGGACCGTACGCGTAGGAATGCGCAAGGAAAAAGTTTCAATGTCTCCCCTAATGGGTTAAGTACTGCACCTCATGTCGCCCAGAAAACGGAGAAGAGACAAAGACAGCGAAAGGGTGTACGAGGACCAGGAATGAAGGAATCTTGTTCGAGTGGATTGGTTCTGCAGTTATCAGTTTGTGGCTTGAGTGACCCCCACGTGGTGTGCCATGTCACTTTCTTCTTTTTTTTCGGCTGAGGGAAATAGAAAGAGAGGGGATATCGCGTTAGACATGTGTGGGTTTTCGTGGAGTTCGGCCTTTTTACCGTCTCATGTGTTCTTGTGTGTGTGTGCCAAGAGCCGGCTCTTCAACAATGACAGCCATAGGAACGTTTCGATAGGCCTCCAAATGCTCTTCACTCTTGTAAGCTCGGAATGGGACGACTGGCTTGTGTCAAAATACAGAGACGTTTAAGCTGATAAAGAGAAAGGACATTAACATTTTTGGAGCACAAACGAAGACCACCCCGTTTCTAAAGATAATTTTGTTAGTTGAAGCAACAGGAAATCGTGTCGAAGATGCGCCCGTATTTTTCATAGGTTCTGGCTAGGCAACGGTCTTGTTAGCTTTGCGTCGTTTTTCTAGTTATTTTTTTTTGGTTAAGATTAAGTATCTTTCAGCGTTAATTAAAAATAGGATTATTTCAGTGATTTGGTTTCCGTACTGTAGAGACAACTTGGATGTCAATTCAGATGACAGAGGAGTCTTGTCACCACGGAAGATAAATATAAATAATTTATTTTCAGTCCTAGCTTTATTTATAGCAGAAAGCGTTAAGGATTCTATTGGCTTGATCAATGATAAAACAATTAAACAGTTAGGCTTCTTAAATAATAGTTTATTTGAGTTTTACTTCGGTACACTACTTCAACCAAACTTCAGTACCTTATAAAAGAGTTTATTACATCTTTTCACTCACATAAGCTAGAACTTATGTCTAGTTTTGTTTATCTATAACTAAATATTTTCGTGATAATATTAACACGTAAAAGTGTGATCAGAGCTGCAGATCGCTCATTTTCTTACGACCGCTCACGCTCGTGCGCGCGTTTTCCCAAAATTAACGCACTCCTGCTAGTTTCTTTGCGAAACCAACCAAGCGTTAAGACTCCAGTGAGCGTAACTTTTTCGATAGCTAGTAGACGTAGTCGAGATTCTTTAAGAAAGTATTGTATTTGCTAAATTTGTGACATTCGAGTCAACTTCCAGCTTCCGCGAGACAAACGTGTTAAAAAATCGGTCCACAAGTTGCACTAAATTGTCTTTTAACTAGCATCTTAGTGAAAAATGGAATTCGAACACTATCGTTGGTTTTGAATAATAACTTGTATAGTTTTCTAAATTCCCCAGGTGATCATTAGTTCGTACCGGATTTGAATTCCGTTTCCGTAAAAAGATATACCCCCCACCCTTCTCTTATGGACGGAAAAACGAGAAACTTGTGTTTGTAATTTGCAAGTATCGTTCAATGTACCGACAATATCTTGCAAAAACTGACCGTTGTCATGTTCGGGCACTTGACGTAGCCTATTCTCCCGCCATCTCTGGATGACCATTGCCTGGCAAGCACATCAAATATACCATTGTCGCAGAAATATGGGGGGGTCAATTAGGGGTGGGCGGTATTTAACAATTGCTCAGTTCTTAAAATAAAAAAAAATTCAAATACCCGAAGCTATGAGTCTTTTTTTATAGTATCGCTAACATTTCCTATCGATTCCGTAGTCTGACACCTAAACAATTTCGATTCGATTCTGTAAGAGTCAGCTTGTTCTTTCTATTGCCTGCGTTCCAGGGGCAAAACAGCTATTTTTATTATTTATCTTTTCTTATGTTTACATTATTTTTTACGCTCAGCACAACAAGCCCAGACCGTTTTAATGCACTGCCACTGATGCCATATGAATCCGGTTCTTTATTTACAACTCGTTATCAGTTTACAAAAGAAGGATGGTACAGTTTAACTACCTTCTGCGATGACCTCATTTATTTGAAGGTAAGTTCTCATCCGTAAAAAGCCCCAGGGACCAGTTTGTCAACGGTAAATAGTTCCGTTTGTTCCTGTCTTGGAATACTCGTCTTTGGCATTTTTTATTTCTCCGCGCATTGGAGTAGTAGGACATTCCACACTTCCGTGTTTCACTCATTCCTATCTGAGCCGGAGTAACGTAAACAAGCTTTAGAGTGTTCAGTTCTTAAGACGCCATTCGAAGCATCTTCACATTATTTCGTACGATAAAAGAATCTTAAACTTCTTTCGGATTTCCATCGAGAAAGACTAAAAAGGGGAATTTATATTTGTGACCAAGCTTCTGCTGTGCTAAACCGCCAATTCGTTCAGAGGTAACAGTATCAAATACCGTCCAGAAGCAATTTAAATCCGAGTTATGAACTTCTAGAAGTTACAAACACCTTGAACACATGACTACTGAAACTACCACAACGACGATGGAGACCAAAGGTCCCTCTAGTTTGCCAGGCTTCCAGCCGTATCCCACCAACCGCGACATTTTCTTGAAGACAGCTGTCAACTGGATTAACGGCAAACGGCAAGACGATGGCTATTATCCGTACTGGCGCGTTCACGACCAGCTCTACGACCTAACGCCATTCATTGCCAAGCATCCAGGCGGGTCAGATTGGCTCGCTTTCACGCAAGGCAGCGACATCACCGAAGCTTTTGAAGCATCACACCTGAACCCGGCAGTGGAGCAAATTCTCGCCAAATACGTCGTCAAACCTGCAACGAAACCGCGAAACACGCCCTACACTTTCGAGTCGGACGGTTTTTATCAAACGCTCAAAAAACGCGCTTTCTCTCTCCTCAAACAGCATCCTGGCCCAGATCGTTATGTGGCGCGCATCCACTCGACCCTTTTTATCGCGTTCGTCGTCGGATTATTCCTCTCGGGCTACTATCAATCCATTATTATCGCGTATTTTACGGGAATGGCCCTTTGGATGCTGACTAACTGCTCGCACAGCTATTTTCACTTGAAAGATAACTGGCGTATGTACGGTTTCGATTTAGGTTTACTATCATCTTTTGAATGGCGCATCACACACGCTTTAAGCCATCATCTTTTTACGAACACGATCTACGACTGGGAAATTTCTGGCTTTGAGCCGTATTTCCTGTATTTACCCCTGAAAGACAAAGCCTGGTGGCAAAAGGAGGCCCAAGTTGTGCTGTCCCATATCTTCTTCCCGTTTGCTTTTCTAAACGGCCTGTTATTGCGTGTAGTGTCCATCGCGAGTGGACAACAGAGCGTAAGGTGGGAAAATTTCTTGCCTGCGCTCGAATTAGTAGTTCTGGTGGTGCTCACGGAGTCTTTGGGGCAAGGGTTGCTGCTATGGTTGGTGATTCAAATGACTGCCGGCTATTGGTTCGCTTTGGTGGGCCTAACGGCCGCTCACCACCATCCCGACATTTTCCATGATGGCGATGAACCAAAGTATGGTATGGATTGGGGTTTAATGCAGCTGGACGCGGTCCGCGATCGTTATGATGTCAATGGAAATCTGTTCCTTGAAGCTGTTATGTATGGAGAACACGCATTGCATCATCTGTTTCCAACGGTCGAACACGGGAAACTGCATCTCTTACACGAAGTTTTTAGACAAACTTGTCGGGAATTCGGAATTGACGATTTCGATTACGTCAAGCCGCCTTATAGCCAGTGGGAATTGCTTTTAGGAATGTACAGACAGTGTGCGAGAACTGTACCTCGCACTCTTTAATGATTGCGTTTTTTTCTGCCCAACCCTTTCATCATTAAAGATAAGACAGACTATTTTTAAACTATCAGTCCCAGAAGTATATTCTACGGAGTTAGTTGCAGCTCAGAGTTGAAATTGACAAATTCTTTTTTGTGGATTTAAAGCAGCCATATAAAAAAAATACTGAAGTATGCAATAACGGCTCAATGCAACTGTCCTGGAGTTTTGGAATACTTTTGTAAGGATGTATAGCTTCAGATTCATAGATTGAGTTATGGTGGTGGATTCAATCAGGAGTTTTGTTTTTGCTCGGAGGAGTATGCATGAAAAATTGAGAATATATCAGTTGTAATTTGATAAATTATATATGCAGAATTCTCCAGTAATGTTTTCTTTTTATTTTGTACATTCTAACAAGACCTGTGTTAGATTTTTAAAAGGGGGACACTTTATGTAAAAGATAATTATTATAATTGACTGAAAAAATACTATCCGTGATATGACGAAACACTGTAATGGAATTGCTGCCTTTCTGACAAAATAAAACGGTTTATTACTTATTAGTAATACCGTAGAATGGGTTCATGTATCTGTATTTTAGTTGCCAGGTTTAGAAATCTCAGTACGTATTTCACTACCAATTGCGTTCCGTAAAGAGTAGTGTCTATAATTTCGCCAACCGGTCGAGATCGGAGCATGGTTGGAACGTCGTATAGTTGAAAGAAAGAATTATTAAAAATTAAACCGGCAACCGGTTTAACCATGAGGAAACAAGGGAACCTTCACTGTCTCTGGGCCTTCGCGTGTTTCTAATCCGAGCACAACGCAATACTCCTGGCAAGTGTGCTATCTATATTGCTCGCATTTCAGGGGCAAAAGAGCTGTTCTCTAAATAACTTTTACTATTATAATTTAAATCCCCTAGTTTATATAAAATATATTCTAAACATATGTTTATACGTTAACTTTATTTATCCATTGCCAGCGATATCACAAGAATCTGGTAGCTGTCATATTGCACCAGGGACGTCGTTAACTGGAGGAGGGAATGACCTCCCGAGGCAAAAATCCCCACGTTCTCTGTCAGTAATAGTAGTTAATAATAGTTGTAAAAAGTAAACGTATCGTCACAAACACAGGTGACTGGAGCAGTTATTGCCTCCGTATAAAAGAAAAAAATAATAATCCGCCCTCCTACTGGTTTATTCTGTCGCGTGCCTGTTTGCAACCCGTTATCAGCTAATAAAAGAAGCTAGTACCCTTGACGTCTTCTCCACGTTGTTGTCATTTATCGAACTTGAAGTCCCCTATGTCAATAAGCCTAAGGAAGAATTCGTCGACCATAGATCGTCGCATATGCTTCCATTTCATGTTTGTCTCCCTCCTTTCCCCCACTCTCATTTCGATCCTAGCTGAGTAAACGTAAGCAAGCTTTTGTATTTTCTATTATCCAAAACCAACCGTGAAAGTTACTACGTTAAAACTACGTGAGTTTAGCCAATTTCCCCCTTGAAAAGAATTGAAAACTTACTCCGACTTCCTAGACACGCTTAATCTTCATTCAAGCGTAAACTCAGAGGTAATACCATCAAAATACCACGCTGAAGCGCCTTAATCCCACGTTATTAGACATTGGTAAGTCGAAAAGCCGTCGACCACATGGCCACCGCTACTCTCACTACGGTTGAGTCCAAAGGTCCCTCAAGTTTGCCAGGCTTCGAGCCGCATCCCACCAACCGCGACATTTTCTTGAAAACAGCTGTCAACTGGCTTAACGGCAAGCGCCAAGACGATGGCTATTACCCGTACTGGCGCGTCCAGGGCCAACTCTACGACCTAACGCCATTCATTGCCAAGCACCCAGGCGGGTCAGATTGGCTCGTTTACACACAAGGCACCGACATCACCGAAGCTTTCGAAACGGCGCACCTGAACCCGGCACTGGAGCAAGTTCTCGCCAAATACGCTGTTAAACCCGCCCCCATATCACGAAAGTCGCCATATACCTTCGAGCCGGATGGTTTCTACCGAACGCTCAAAAAACGCGTTTTCGCCGTCCTTCAAGACCACCCCGGCCTGGAACCGAGCGTTGCTCGCATCCATTCATCCCTTTTGGTCGCTTTTATCGTAGGACTCTTCCTCACGGGTTACTCTCAATCCAAGTGTATCGCGTACGTTACCGGAATCGTTCTTTGCATGCTGATTAACTGCTCGCACAATTATTTTCACCAAAGAGATAATTGGCGCATGTACGCGTTCGACTTGAGTCTCTTTTCGTCGTTTGAGTTTCGCATTACGCACGCTTTAAGTCATCACCTCTTCCCGAATACGATCTACGATTGGGAAATTTCGGCCTTTGAGCCGTTTTTTATCTATTTGCCTCTGCAGCACAGAGCCTGGTGGCAAAAGGAGGCCGAACTTGTGCTATCCCATGTCTTTTTCCCGTTGGTGTATGCTAACTCCTTACTGGTGCGTGTTTTGTCCATCGTTAAGGGAATCCAGCGCGCAAGGTGGGAGAATTTTTTGCCGGCACTGGAAGTAGCGATTTTGGTGGTGTTAACAAAGAGTTTCGGGCAAGGGTTGCTGCTGTGGTTGGTGATGCAAATAGCCACAGGTTACTGGTTTGGTTTGGTGGGCTTAACAGCCGCTCATCACCATCCGGACATTTTCCATGATGGCGATGAGCCGAGATATGGCATGGATTGGGGTTTGATGCAGTTGGATGCGGTACGCGATCGCCACGATGTCAATGGGAATTTGTTCCTAGAAACGGTGGTCTACGGCGAACATGTCTTACATCATTTGTTCCCGACTGTCCAACACGGAAAGCTGCGTCACTTGCACGATGTTTTTAGACAAACTTGTCGCGAATTCGGAATTGACGATTTCGATTACATCCGCCCGCCGTATAGTCAGTGGGATTTGCTTGTAGGAATGTACAAGCAGTGTAAAAGAACGATTCCTCGTAGTTTTAAGGGATGAACTAGACTTTTTTTAAATCCTCATTCTTAAAGAAAGTTTGAAGTTTGGACGAGTTTTTTTTTACTCGATTGGAATATACTGTTTTTATGGAATTTATTGATGTTAAAGATTGTAGGTAATAATGCTGTGTTCATCGATTTGAATTGTTTTTACGCAATGCTTTGTTCAATGCAATTACGTCGGAGTTGAGAATTATATTCCTACTCGTTAAGCTTTTTATTTGGGTTGGCAGTTGCTGAATCGAGTTGTAGTGGGAGTAGTCAATGGACACTTCTATGGGGGATGACTCCAGTACCTTGTGACGCAAGTCTCACCAAAAATAAAATGACTGTGCTGTAATTGTAAAATTACATTGAAGACATTATAGGAGCACTAAGTTTTTTCTAGAATTTTGTAAACACGTTGATCAGTTATTTTAGGAAGGACTTTCTAGGGGAGCTATTGCATATTTTTATTAACGGTTATGAGATGAAGCATAAAACATAAAAAATCTATTTTTGAGGTATTTCAAGAGTGATTAGGTGTTATTTTGTTAAAAAATTCCTTGTAGTGTAAAAAAAGATTCCTAAAAATTGGTTTAGTGTTACTCTTGCTTGAGTTTCTGTAGGCAATAGCTTCAGCTTTTCGTGAAAATTTTAAAGCATGGTGAGACGTTTATGTTTGCGGAGTCTTTTTTGAGAAATTACGTACGGCAATAAATCTCGTAAAACTGAGGACAGTTCTTGAAAAGAAAGCAACGAGAGTTGAGTACAAGAAAGAGCACTTGAGACCAAAGTTGTAAAGCGAATTGTGACGTCACACTCATCAAGAAGACGACCGTCCCTTTTCGGTTTAGCTGTATGTGCATGTGTGCCTCTGTGTACGAGTGTGAAATGGGAAGTGGGAAAAGAAAATAAATGTATGAAAGTTCGGTTTGGTAATTTGAGCCCAGTCACAGGCGGGTTTTCTCAAGTGGCCTCCGTTTAAGACGAACCGAGACAAACCATATACCACAAGAGCTGTAGAAGGGGTTCGGCGTTTTTTTTTGTTTGGTCATTTTTTCCCAGGCGTGGGAGTGAAAAAAATCCTGCTTTAAACCCTAGTTTGCCTAAAAACTTAATTCCACCAACAATTTTTGCTTCTAATTTTTATTGTTCTCACTTTCGTCTCTCTAAGAACCCCCCAAAAAATCAGCGTAAACAAGTAGTTAAATATTCAAATTTGGGGGGTTAACCTCATAAGTGAAAGAACGAGTAAGCTTGTAATTGATGTAATTAAATTAAGTTAATATTAATGGAATGGAATTTATTTAAAAAACTTAGAAAGGAAGTTACCGCAAATCCCATCAAATATTTCTTCCTTAGAATGTGAATAAGAAAACGACTATAATAAACCTCTATAGTCGATAGAAAACACGATTTGTCATGACACGCTGCCGTGCAAGACAGGATCTCCCTGCATTCGTGTTTTCCCCCGTTTTTTTCTTTATACACTGCGCTATGCTTTTAATAAACAGTTCCCACTTTTCAAAATCTGGAATCAAGATGTGTCAAGCTTGCAGCTTCAGTGTAAGTTTCGTGAGGAGTTTTAGTAATGGTCCATTAAAGACACACTTAATCACAGATTTTGACTATGGCTTAAAACTGTGAGCTTGGAGCTAATTAATCCTCGCACCTGTTTCTCCGCAATGAGTCTTCATCTTTTAAATTTCTGTCTGTCCCAGTATTTTCTCCTTGTTTAGGGGGTTGTGTGTTTGTAGGGTCAGTTAACGAGGTGCACATGGCCCTGACCCTAGCTAACCTTTTCAGCTGATGTCGGGCCCACACACGCTCGGGGAAAGAGATCACAGTCTCTGTCCCTCTTTCGCTTTCTTTTTTCTCATCTCTTTAAATAAGCGCAAGTTTGTTTTGCCTAGAATATGAGATCAGATTCCTTGGGTCGCTGGAGAAGATTAGGAGAAACAAATTTTCGCTTTCTTTTCCGGGCTTTGCTTGTACAAGTCAATGATGTAACTAATAGAAGGATTTTAAAGTTCGTTGAGCTACTTTAGTATTCTATTTTTTCTTTATTTTTTCTACTGTTTTGTGTCTGCATAGCCACATGCTATTGCTTGTGGTTGGACTTTGTAAACGAATCTTTCTTCGGAGTAGAAGTCAAGTGATGTGGGAAGGATGCTCACTTTATCAAAAACTTGTATTCTTCAAGAAAGGTTTGTGTTTTTGAGTGTAAAAGAATTTTCGTATACGATGTAGTAAAGTGATTCCCTCAATCGCCTCTTCCTTTATGTGGGAGAAAATGCGTCCGACGAAATTAAAGCCAAAGCTGCTTCATCCCTGCAGAAATTGTGTGATACTTAGACGATTTTGAAGAACAAATGAAAGTGAAATGGGAACCGTCATAAGCTCCGGCTAACAAAACTATTTTGGGGCATATTTGGCGATTTCTTTTATTTTTGTGTTATTTTTACATGATTTCTTTTTTACTTTATCGGAACCTTAAAATGGCCCTTAGCTTTTTTTGTGTATAGACAGACTGTAAATTGCTTATAAATAGTGTTTGCAGCTGCGTTGAAATGACGTGAAATGTTAGGTTTTACTACTCAGCAGATGTATTTGATGTATTTAAAGTATTAATTTAGAAAAAGTTGAGTGCCGATTTCGGCTAACGTTTTTTGACATGTTTTTATTTTTGTCGGGACTATGTCTGGGGAGAAAATATCGCAAAACTCTTGTAAAAATCCACCACTCTTTCGGGGGCTGTCTTTTTCCCTAAAGCAATAACCATATATATGTTTTAAAAAAGAGGATTTTGTCACTTTTTTCCTGAAGAGGTCGAAGTTCGTGACACAAACCAGAAAGGCGGAAAGAAAAAGGCTGCCCCATCCTTTTTCGACATATCTATGGGGACTTGTTAAAGACGAGAGGAGGAGTCAAGAGTCAATGAAAAAAGAAGCGAAAGTTTTAGTCTTAACCCGACACTCGTAAGAGACAGACATGCGACCCTTGTATGCCGCCGCTCATTTACATGTGGGACTTTTCACGTGTAATTAATACTGCGGACTCAAAGGGATTGGGGTGGGGAAGTGATTTTTGTCCAGAAAAAAATATAGTTTTTTGGGGGTAAAAAGAAGGCAGTAAGGCTTTCCGACTGATGAAAAAATGGCCTGGGAATTGTGTTGTGTGAAATCCAGACGTAAAAAAGAAGAGAATCTGAAACAACGGAATAAGACAGCTGCTGCTTACGGTATAGTGCCTTATTGCTAATTGAGAATGTCAGCTAATTAACGAGATGTTAATGAATCGAGCTGAAAACGGAGTTTGTTGACCTTTGTCACAATCTTTCTGTTTCAAAGCCATTGGCGCGTTTGACTTCATTACGCTTAGAAATCAAATTCGCTATAAAGTAAAGATTATTGTCCCTTTCTGGTGATTTGTCTGCAGAAAGCCTTTTATTATATTCTAATTTTTTCCTTATATTTATTATGTGTTTAAGTTTTGGATATACATTTACCAGTGACCATAATTGGAAGTTCCTTAGTCGTAAATTTCGAGATATTTGTATGCATTTCTAAAAATATGTGATTTTAAAAAATGTCAATGCATAGGTACAGTATTTGATTATGTACAGTTGCTAAACTTTTTAAAAGTAAAATATTTATATTCTAGCATTTAAGCGATTGACAGACTCCAGATACCTTGTATTAAAAAAAGGAAGACTACGCTTAAGGTTTTGAAATTCTTTGTGTCAAAGGAGGTGGGATGAGAATGGACGCATAATGAACCTGAATAGAAAGAATATGACTCGGGAGTTTTTTGTGCGTGTGGCACATCTTAGCGAAGAATCTTGTAAACGCAACAATTGCCCAGTCAGGGGGCGATCTATTGCTTGCCCGCCTGGAACTCTTTTCTTTACCAGTTTTTTTCCCCTTTTCTCAGAGGAATGTTTGATTTTTTCCAGAAGTGAAAGAAAACGATTCTTTGAATTATTTGAATGACCATTTTATTGCACAGGAAAACTTTTCTCCCGTAATGCATGCTTTTTTGAATTTATTGACAAGCTTTGTGACGAAAAGCTCGAGGAGGTTTTGTATGACGGAAAGAAGGAGAACTAGCGACATGTATGAAAGGGTTGCACACATTCATTAAACGTGATAGGGGGCGTTATCTTTGCCAAGCAAGGCGAAAGAAGAGAAATTGTTAAGAGAGACAGAAGACTAAGGTTAGGAGACGCTTTGACCTTTGCCAACTTAAAATCCCATGAAGTCAACCTCCAAGAACTTATCTCTTTCCTGCAGTGGGAAAACTCGCCTTAGAAAAGCATCGTGGTACAGTCTGCGGTGACCGGAAATGTGTAAAACGATTTATAATGATTAAGTGGCAAGTAATGAAAGTAATATTATTTAATGCATTTAATGTTTAATGCTTGAATAGAAAAAAATTGTAATCGTAACGTCAAATAGTTTGGATGGTCATGAAAATGTCAGAATATCTAAACAGATTTGAAGTTAAAATCAAATCGAATTATAAAAAGCTGACCGATGCTCTCAGTTTCACTAAAATTTTCATTCGGATAGTGAACGATTGAAAATATCCAAGTGGAGAGTGGGCTCAGAGATTTTCTTCCTCAGCTTGTACAGTTGTTTTGAAACTTTGTTGTTTTAATAAACAAGTTGAGATTTTCCTTTGAGTCGCCTTTGGCCGTAGTTTATGCTTCAAAGTTAGTGGAATATTTGTCTAGCGCTAAGTTGCATTTCTGTTCCAATTAAAGGGAGGAAAATTGAAAAGTTCTAAATTTGACGCTTAGGGAACAGTTTGGGGAATTCGTAACCCAATAATTTTGTTTGGGTTTTCGCGCCTAGGAATGCATTACTCTTCGGTAGCGCGGAATGTTGGGGCGTAAGAACACTGGACTCTACTACCGTAGTGCATACTATGAAGAAGCTACGCATTTTCTAAATTTAAATTTGTCACTCCTTCGGTCTTTGTAAAAACCGTGGCCTTCGCCTTTAATAAGACGCGAGCGTCTCTTCACAGGAACGGTTAAAGATTACCATAGAATTCTTCTTCCTTTTCTTTCCTTCGTGTTCGTTCTATAAGGTTTCTGAATATTCGGTACTTCGTTGGTTTGTACATTTTCGCTCGTTTCCTACCTCATTCTCTTCGAAATGTACGTTTCGCTCGAAGTTTTCTTCGTCTCGTCGTTTCGCCGGTTCAAATTTTCTTTCTTCGCCCCGCTTTACCAATTGCTAACGAGAAGCGGAGCAGCAATTCACCTCAACGGCAGCTGTCACGACAGATTCGTGTTTACGTCCGTACTTTACATGGCGTCCGTTTCCGTCTTTGCCCTTCTGCCGAAAAACTTTTACTTAACCCTCTTCAAAAGAGGGTTAAGCAACGTTTTCCTTTACGTTTAACGAGGGTTTAACTATTCCCCAAACTTTTCTCCCGCTCTCCGTTTTTATAAAAAAGCCTTGTACGAAATAAACTCTTGTGTACTTTTAACCACTTGAACCGCAACGGAAAACACCTTTTCTATTTCTGCTTCAGAATATGTTTTGAACACCCACACAAAAAATCAAACAAAAAACTCACTTAACACCGCAAGAACGTCTTGGAACACGTATCCTGGAAGTTAGGTGGCTGAAAGCACTTCATCTTTCGCTCAAATCCTCCCAGACGGTGGTAATTTGTTAAGGATACATGATTTTTAACTGTCGTACCCTTCAAATACCGTAAAGGGAGTAAAAGTACCCGTAGTTTTTCGACGTTGTTAAAGAGAATATAAATCATAAAGTATAGTATAGTATAAAAAAATATTCAACAGCAAATGAGAAATAGGAAATTGATTTAAAAAACACTTGTGGCAGTATCACTTTTTGAAGTGATTGACCATAAATAGGATTGAAAACACGTTTTTTTCATATTTTTAGTTTGAGGTTTTTACTGTTCTTGTTTTGACTGTTTTTTGTAACATTATTGTGAATTCTTGACTTTCGATATGTCTGCACGAATGGAGCATTAGTTTCATGTACAGTAGAGGGCAAAAAAAGGGAGGGAAAACAGGTACAGTGCGCGCGGGCATGTCCAGGCAATGCTTAAAGCGGGTTGTCTTCTCCCCGCTTGCCTCGACTGTTGGCAAAAGCATAACCCCGCGGAAGGAGCTTGGCGCTTGCCTGGACATGCACGTGCCATTTAAGCGCGCTGTCCCCACCCTTTTTTTTGCCCTCTACTGTACAATAGTAGAACTACATTATTTTATATTTTACGTGTGTTGTATTTATTATTATGAATTTATTTGTTTTACCTGGGCGCTAAACGTAAGCTCATGAAATCAAATTTATATTTTATAACTTACCACTGTAAAAAGATTTTCGGTTCTAAAATCTCCATTGCCATATTTGTATGCAGTTAGTTCGATTGTACCCGAACACTTTGTACATTTCTTATTACCTGCTTAATTATGTCATTGTTATATTACACCGTTCATAGCGGTATAGAGAAGTCGGTAAATTAGTTCACTTCTAGGCAGGGACAGTTATTTTCTATATTATGTATTTTGAATTTGCGTCTTTGTCTTCTACACTGTAAAAAAATATTTTGTGAATTTACAATGATTCGTTTTGCAGCAAAAAAATACAAGGACTTCATTGTAAAAAAAACTTGAAAAACTCATTTTTTAACCACGAATTTGTTGTAGAAAAACGTTTTTAAAGTACTTTTACAGTAAAGTCCTTATAATTTTTTGCTGCAATTGTAAATTTACAATTTTCTATAGTGTATACCATATATCGGTTTTCTTTTCCCTTTTCTTTATTGAATTTTTTGTTTTCCGTGTGCAGTACGTAGAATAAAGTAACATATGGGTTGCTTATCGGAAAACCTTAACATCACAAAGTTTGATCTTTTGATCCTTCTATTATGCATTTGATCCTCTTTTATGGGGGCCACTGGATTTTCCTTTATTTTGATTATTTTGTATCGGACTTTTTGGTAAGATATTGAACGAAAAACGAAGCGTGAAGCTTCAGAAAGGAAATAAAGTTCGGGGAGACGCATATGTGTTCTTCAGATGCTGTCAAAGCGGCGTTTTGTAATCCTTTTTGGCTTCTGGAAAAGAGGTTTTTGGCTTTTAAGATGCCTTTTTCTTTTTTGAGCTGTTGTAGAGATAAGGAGCGAGAAAAAAAAAGAATGAGAAGAGGGTTTGGAGTGGGGTTAAGAGGACCGTGACCGCAACTTGGTTGGCAGTTGTTGCATATTAACACTTTAACAATGATTTTTGGTCACCCTTCTTAGGTTTCCTTTTTTCTCTTTGGAAATCGTCAGGGGAGTTCGGTCGGCGTGTCGGAGTCTCCTGTCTCTCCCTTTCATTTTAAGTTAACACGTGCTGAAAGGTGATCCTTTATAGCCTTTTAAGACTTCTCGTCTTTTGCCCCAATGGAAGAAGAAGAAGCAGAGGGGCCACTCGAGGTTAAATCGACGAGCAAGAAACAGTTGAAGAAAGTAAAATTTATTAGCGTGACAGATTGACTCCTTCGCTGGGTTGGGTGAAACTTATGCTACGTCACGTGGCCGCTACTTTGAAATACTTTCAAACTGTACATTCTTGAGGGTCCTTTTTTGAACGCAATTTTTGTGTTTTTGTTAAAAAGCTATTTTACGTTTATGTTGATTTAAGCTGAGTTGAACTAAATTTTGTAGCTACCGATGTGAGTTTCATTGTAGAAGCTGTAGGTAAAATTAATTGTCTTAACGACTCTTAAGTTTAAGTAATCTTATTGTTTTCAATAATTATTTGTATTCATTCACTTTCTGTATCGTTAACCGCTGTATTTTAACACGCATATCTGTTTAGATAGATATTTATTGTGTAAAATCTTCTCTTGCACAAGTACAGTACATGAATATGTAATGTACACTAATGTATAATTTTTATTAAGTGTCATTTTGATCTTGTTGAGATTATTTTCATTACGAATGTTTGCCCAGTTCATTTAATTTTCGCTGGCAAATATTACGTAAAATATGGTGGTACACACATATCCGTGATGATGGATGATGATCTTTTTAATGGATGAATTATTTCGTACTTAAAAGTGTGACTTTCTAAGGTATTCGAATGCAGTACTCAGGTATTAAGGGATGATGAGCTAATTTATTTTCCGTGATTTGGGGAAAGAAAATCTGGAGGGAGAGCAGCATAGAGCAGAGATAGGATGAGAGAAAGAGGGAAGAAAAAAATTTCTAACCTGATGAGTGAGTTTTCTCCTCGAGTTAACAAGTTTAATGAAGCATTATGCCACCGTTGAACCCCCTTAACGACTTTGTGCTGGGGTCTTAAAAGCGACAGGAAATGCAAGAATTTTTTCTTCTCAACTTTCTATTTTTACACATATAACACAACTTAACTGCCTTCGTATTTCCAGCCTCGCATCTTAACTTCGGAGTTTCCTTCGGAAATTTTTAATAGTTTTCTTTTGTAGCCAAGATTTTCCCCACTTTAATTATTTACATCGTTTAATTAAAATGTCGCAACTTCTTTGTTACACGATAAGAGCAAGAGTCTACTTCTAATAAAAATCCATAGGTTGGAAAAAAACTGTAGTAAATTGAACACTGAATAATATTCTAGTTTTACGGATTTGGACTCCACGAAGACTCATTCATAATTCTTGTTTTGTTTTATTTCACGGGGGAAGAACATAAACCATTTTATTTTTTCGACTTACGTGAACAGCAAAAATGCGTGAAATTATGTTTTAAAAAATCATTAAAAGATGTGTCGGTAAAGAGCTAATTTGAACTGCAATGTTTACATAAAAAACGTAAAACCTTTATGTATTTTTCGATGAGAAATAACCTTTATTTATAAAGAGAAATTCACTTGGATGATTGCTTGAAACTGAAGCTTGTTATAGTGAAAAGTGTAGCTGCAACACGTTTTCGGACTTATACACTTAATGCGTTTCGCATGTCAATTTTGTTGGCCAACATTAACACGTGTAGGTTTTGAGTAAAAAATATAGAAGACATTACGAATTCCTTGAAGCCTAAAACTTGTAAGAATTGCTGTTTCGTAGGGCTTAAATTTTTTTCAATTTTTGGATAATATTTTTCTCCTTTCCGGACTCCAGTTTGTAAGGAAATTAAGGAAATTGAGATGGAAGTAGGAGATAAAAGGATCGGGCGAAGTATTGGAATACTGAGTGCATCGGGTGGGAAGGAGACTTCGCAGGGTGAAAAGAATTGACCGAACGAGAGAAAAAAAAAGCAGTACAAGAGAAGTTCTCGATTCTCGTTAAGAAACATGTAGCAACAGCTGTTGCTACTGTTTCTTTAATGTTTTGGGACGCTGGCAGCCGATTTGCACACCCTCAAACAGACGAGGCGACCAGCATTATGAGCCCAACTTCCGAGTCATCCCCAAAACCCTTTCTCTCTTTCCTCTCACTTTTTTCTCATTTCTACTGAATTGCTTCCCTTTTTCTGGCGCCCCTTCGGTTTTTTCTTCTGCCCCCGAAGATTTTCCACTTTTGTTTGCTAATCCCATCAAAGCTCCTTAACTACACGCCGGGGTCAGAGTTCACAGAAGCACTTGCTCTAAAAGTTCACAATTACCTACGTCTTCTCCGTACAAAGAAACGGAACGTGGCGTTAAATATGTCAGAGGAAATTGTATTTGAAAATTAAAGAGTCTATCTCCGTATAAAATAACTGTAGCATTTCTTAGAACAGATTCTTTTTAAGAATAAAGAATTTCTTACAAGTACGTACACTTTTAAATTGTTCCAGAACCTACCGAGTAGACAATATTGCTGCGAATATGTTTATTTGTCGGGAACGGTCCAGTTAGTAAAAAAAAATAGTTTCGTACCACGCAATGTGATGTATACGTACTGCAGAAAAATTAACTTTGTGGAACTAAATAACACGTGGGTTTCATAATGCATTTGAATGGCTGTGCGTTTCAAAAAATATTCACAGAGATTTTAAAGTGTCTATGGAAATGAATTGCAGACGTAGCAAGGGCCTTGTCGACATATTAATTGCCCATGCGCATACTAGTTTATGGAGGTTGGAATATTCATTGACAGTGCGGAACTCGAGTCCATATACCAGTTTCCGCATTGGAATATTTACTTCCGCAAAAGGGCATGCCGACGAGAACACGGCGAAGAAGTGCGAAAGTTGGACGTGAGACCAAATAAATATTACTCGATTTGTATGGACAGAAGGTGGGAGAAACTTAAACAAAACGGAGGTCATTAGGTTTCGCTTGTGCCAAAATATTACTCCCCTTGGAGCCAAGTTTTATAACAGCACAAATAGCTTTTACTGTCCAGTCTTTTGCACGTGAGGCGGATCAGGTACTGCAGCGGGAACATTAGCAAGACGTTTTGGGAAGTAGAGAAGAAAAAGAGCTCACATTTGGCATATGGCGACCGCAGAGCCATCATTCTTCTTCAGAAAGGAAAATAAAAGTGCACCATTAAAGAACTCATAGGAAAATGAAAAAAAAATTGGGTGAATAGGAGACCGTTATGTCTCTTTAGGAGAAAAAAAAGAGTTAGCGAAAATATTGTGTACAGAAGATGGATTATATGGTGTACGAAAACTAATTAAAACTTTTCCTTTTTGCAACTTTTTACAGATGACGAATTGCCTCCGCCGTCGTTGGCTTGTTCCCCTATCGGCGAAACTGGTAAGCTTTATTTCTTGTTTCCCCCTCTCTTTTGGAATTTCTCTGCAAGACAATAAATATCCTAACAATAGTAATCTAATGTAATCTTGTTTACGGTTTCTCCATCTGTGCAGAAAACCGGGTAGTGACTCTGGTTGAAATCGATAAGCAAGATGAGGCTTCGCTTGGATTAATCCTTGTTGGTAAGTTCATTAAAAACCCTAGTCGCCAAGGAACCAAAGTTTGTCAGGAGATGAGAGAAGATGCGAGGAAACTAACTTGGATGAATGCAGACGAACCCGAGTAAATGCAGGAACGTATGCAATGCGTCCTCGTCGCCTCTTGTTCTTCTTGTATTAATTTGCGAAACGAAGGCAGGAAGCAAGCTCGGCAATTTGCGCTTTAGGGAGGTTATTCAGAACTCAAGTGTTCAAACTATTCCTGAACGTTAAATTACTTGTTGGTTCTGCCTCAGACGAAATCCCAGTTAAATGAATTCTTTTTATATGAACTTATGACTCGGGCGGAATTTTTCGTTATTTTTATATGCATTTGTTTGCCCTATAAACTCACTTACGCTTTAATATCATGTGTCGGAAGAATTGCAAGAAACTTCAAGCTTTATTAATTCAATGAAGCTAACAGGGAATTAGGAAGGATGTTTGCAAGTGCCGAACGTAGGTTAGGGAATAGATTAATTAAATTGACTAAAAAAACAGCTTTGTGTTCGCCCCTACTTGTCCAGGTTCACAAAATCACGTTCGCCTTCGCAGGCTTAGTGTAACGGAAACCCTACTGTACCTGAAATCCTACTTGTTTTAATCTCCTGTTGGTCAAAGAAACGTATTTATTCACGGCGTACTTATACTTTACCTTATTGCATTAATGAAGATTAACTTCAACTTCTACGTCAGATATAATTAGACAAAACTTGGAACTCAGTACACTTTCAAAAACTTACTAATAAGATCTTTAGATCTCGAAACCGCTTTCATAATATTTTTAATTGTCGCCAATTGTTATACTGACAATTACCAATTTCATACTTCTCCTGATGGTAGGTTATATACCGAGAATTCTACTTCACGCCATTCTTGACTCGAATTCAGTTTCAACGCCGAAGAATTTCGGAGAGATTTCGTGCAACTTTCCAATTCGAATTTTCTATTTTATTTTTGAAAAATTTGAAGCCTTTAGGGCATTAAATTATTTTAAAGCGGTCTATACTGGACCAAAATGCATAATTTTGATTTTCGGACAGTCCTGTACAGTTTTCTTTTCAAAAGTGAAGGAATTGTGAGAAATTCTGTAAGAAAGTGAGGAAAACTTTGAAAGGGAAAAATTCTACAAGGTGCGTCAACGAAAGCTTGGACGGACGGTAGAAATTCTGTTTGCACGTCACTAAACCGTTCAACAGCTTTCGTTAAATGACAGTAAAGCTGTGAGTTATTTTTGTAGGCTACTCATTAATGAACTCGTTGGGTGGGATAAGGTACCAAATTAGATCATGAAGATAAATTTAAAACAGAAAAGCTGCAGAAGTCGTAAAATAAGCATTGCAAGGATCATTAAGTTATGGGGGAAAATAAGGGCTGTAATTATTATAAAATAGTGCAAACTCTACACGAGACCTATGCTGAACCTTTAAATTACTAATTATTAACTCCTTAACCTGTAAACCAAGTCACTACTGCTCGTTAATTATCTCCTACCAGCCCGCAATTCTCATCAGCTTCTAATTTATAAGTCTCCTTTCAGGTCTCTCTTCCTCTGCCTCTTAATGTTTTTGCCAGTTACAACACGCTTGGTTGTTTCTCAGAATTTTTCCTCTCAGCTTCTTTTAAAGAATGTAGGAAAATCCAGTTTCGGATTTACTAGGCCGCTTCAACGTTTGTGACTGGGAAAAAAATGTAATTATTTCCTTGGGTATGATAAAAATTGAATTGACTAAGAGAACTGAGAAATGGAATTAAAATGAGTGTTAAAGTAGTCCGATTTCGGCTGTTGAGTAGCTAGGAAAAATGTGGTGAGAACGTCGACTCTCACGTAAGTGGGTGGACCCAATCTTGTTTATTCCCGCCCCTTGTTCCGGACAAAGCTGGTACTTTGGACGAGTTTCATATCCTCGTTTGAGACTAGTCGGCACTGTGTAGCGCATGGAAATGGACTTGGAACTGTTGTCTCTGGTGCTTTTTTTACGTTAACGAACTTGTGCTCTCTTTTATTTCTTCAGGAAAAAAAATAGTGCGAAGGCAATATAAGTTATTGAGTGTTCTTGTCGTGTTCGTGGGCGATGGGAGGCTTATTTTAGGCGTGAAAGAATTTCAAGGATTAAAAAAGTGGGTGAAACGGTGAAATGCTGGATTCGTTACGGATGATTTGATTAGTGTAACATGTTTTCCAACTTTAAAAGTTCCTTAACGAATATTTGGAAGCCACCCAAGTCGCCGAAACGTAAGCTATTTTTTAGAACAGAAAAAAGTTACGTCGACAATTGCCAAGTTTTTTTTTTAGTTTAAATAAGTCGTATTTTTGTTTGGAAGAAATTACGGAAAAAAACTTTAGACGGGAATCGCTGAAATGGAAAGCTTGCTTTAGAAAGGAAGCGAACTTTTTTGAAGCAAGGAATTTGGGCCCAAGTTTGAAGTCAACCGTTGAAAAGGTTTATCGCAAAACTTTTGTTGGGGTACTTCAAAAAGTCACACTTTTAATTTGCGATATACGACCTTTTGTTGCGGGAGAGGGGAAAAATTGGTCTTGATTTTTTTTTATTTCGAGTGTCGGAGAACGCTCAAGATCATTTATAAGAGTTCCGAAAAGGGGAGTTTTTGAAGTCCTCGAAATTCTTTTAGTAAACAAAACCATTCTGTCTGGAAATAGGATTTTGTGTAGAGTTATGGGAACGCAAATATGTGTAAGGGTGGGGGTTGGGGTGGTTCCACCCAACTTGTACAAGAAGGAATGGTTCCTTTTAAACACAAGTTAGCACATTCATTTCCCGTTGTGTCTTAACGGTTAACAAATAAGAAAGACGAGAAAGACGGGTGAAGTCTGTGTTTAAAAGGAAACACATGGACAGTTAAAGAGAAAATTAACAATGAAACGTCGAAGATAATATTTTAGTACTCCAATACTCCAAGGCTTGTCAGCTATTAGAGAAACGTCACGAACTTAATAGTACGAAATGAAAGTGCAATATTGAATTTAAAGCCGGGTAGTTTTTAATATTTTTATATCGACTAATGTAATTGTAAGTTTAATATTAAACTTCAAGCGCAACTTTTAAGATGTCTAAGTAAAGCTGAACTTCAGTTTATGTTGACTTGTTGCGATACAGTATATTTGAAAAGCAGATGTTGATATAATTGGACCGATAATTATACGTCAACTGCAATACTTTAGAGAAATTCAGATGCTCTACTTGTAGAAACTTCTTTTGTAAATTTTGGTTTATTCTACATTTGATTTCGCTTGGTTTGTGCACATGAGGTTTAAAATAAAGGAGGGTGAGGGTTGTTCAGGCTGCTTCCATCGTGCAAGAAGTACATTTTCTCCTGTAATATTAAGTAAAACATATGAAGCAAAGTCAGAGAATTCGAGGAGAGGACAGTGATTTGCGTCCAGTGTTTTCCTTGTAGATCTTGCGCGGATTTTTACCGACAACCCTACGTTTTGTTCTCTTTTGTTTTGCTTGGGGACTTCCTGGCCCAGGTAAGAAAAAAGAAACAGGACAAAATAAAAGGCAAGATTAAGAATAAACGCCATTTTTCCGTGAGATCATTTTCTTTTATTTATTTTCTTTTGTCGACCCCAACCAGAATGGGTAGGCAACCGGTGTCGTGTGCCGTACACCCATATATACAGTGAAGAAGTTCTGTTTTCTAGCTCGAAAATCTATCATCGCCTACTTTATGAGGGGCAAGGGAATGATGAGCGAGCTATTTTTATGCAGAGCGACGCTCAGCGGTACACTTTGCGAGCTTTAAATTCTCCCGAGTTGTTTCCTAGGCAATACTCGTAAAAAGAAACTAGAAAAAAGGGGGGGAAGCAAAAGCCTCTAACGGAGCAAATAAAGATGTTATTCCGTAAAGCAGAATGCAGAAAAAATTGAGGCTTACTGCATCAGAACCATGCCTCACTTCCTTTACCTTGTCCTCCCTTTCTGAAAGCATTTCCCTCTATTTTTTTCCCGTAACGGAGTTTACTACGTGAATACGGAAGCGTTTGGGCCCGAGTTGGGATTGTGATAAGAGTTTTCTTATACATCTACTAGAGCACGATGATGAGCACGAAGAGTCTTGTATGAAGTAAAGAACGGAAAAAAGATGGAATACAGGACGTGCTACTCCATTTTCATGAGATATTTCCTATACCAGCCAGCGCCGGAGACGTGTTGGAGAAGTATGATGTATAAATTATGTGGCTAGACAGTTTTCTTTCAGCTCTTAGCATTGAAATTTAATGTTTGTTGGATTATTACTTGTAGGTACATTTTCATTACAACTTCAAAATTCTGTCTTATGGCAACTAAAGCATAGAGGAGCTTCCATGCACTAAAATTTCTTTCTACATTTCTTCTACTCAAATTTCGTGAATAGTTTTGAAATTTGGCTATATGCTAGTCAATTCATTTTCTTAAAGACAACGTTTTGAGTTATTAAATGGATGTTTTCATTTAAAGACATTTGCTTTTACTGGTTGGATCGGTATATTTATAATATTTGCCTCAGAACTTACTTCGTATTACTTATTGTTATATTTTCCGTTATATGTGTTAATTGCTGTTGTCTTTCGAAAAATTTTCTGTTTATAAACTATATAATGTCTTGTACTTCTGTATTCAATTTATATTGTGTGTATTGCAAAAGTAATTTGTTTGCTAAATGTATTCGTTAGCGTGACCTATTTGTCGTTTTATTCTATTTTTTGCCAGGATACAAAAAGAATGGGTAGCAAGCGACACGAATAAAGGGGTTAAAAAATTATTGACGTGACATTCTTATTGACTTGACGTATGAAGTTAAAAATATAAGTGAGACAAATCGCGTGGGGAAGGGATTTGAATATTTTTGTCTGTTCCGAGTTTCGTTAACATCAGCACAAGTCACGAGAGGCTGCTGTGAGGTCTATTCTATTTATTCTCCTTGGTTTCTTCTTTTTTACTCCTCCTTTTCTTTTTTTCGATGGAAAGCTCATTGACATTCCGTTGGGTGTTATTACAGGCGGAGCAGATAAAGATGGGCGACCGCGAATTGCTAGTTTGCGGCCAGGAGGCGTGGCTTCCAGGAGTGATGCCTTACAAGTTGGTGACATTATCACGGCCGTGAATGGGAAAAGTACAGCCCGGATGCGCCATGAAGAAATTGTCGCTTTGCTCAAGAATGCTGACGATCGACTCCAATTGGAAGTCAACTACGATTTACCAATACGTAAGTTCCTATGGTATTCACAGTTCCAGCAGAATATTTGGCTTCCCTTGAACGAAATTTTTGCGTTCAGTTTCAGCAAGTAGAGATAGAAGAGATGTAATTGCTGATGAAATAATGGAAGACTGTGTTGCGACCCAAGTAACTTGGTTGGGAGAGGAACGTTTACGGAACAACCTTTTGAATCAAGAGTAGTTTTAGGGATAAAGAAAGAGAGTTTTGTCCCCAGAGAACTTTAAACATATACATCTGTGTTCCGGAATAACTTAAGATGTCCTGAAGAGATGCTGACAAAGTTTAAGCGTTGCTTGCAAGAATACAAAATGAGAATGAGTCCCAGTAACCCTTTCTTTGTTTCAGAATGAAATAAATGGAAGACAGTGTACTCGAGAATACAATCTAACCGAAGGTCATGATGAATGAGAGAGAAGAATCGTTTTTATTAAAACAAGTGTATGTGGTGCAAGTACGCCGCAGACGATAATACGTCAGACAGTTGACGTGCTTCGTCTTTAAATTCTAAATAAATAAATACATCTAACTGAAGAAACTGCAAACCAGGGGAGAACGGCAATTGGCATAGAAACTATTATATTGATATTACTTGAAGCTATCTTTTATAAGTAACTGTAATGAGGGTAACCGGTATACACAACTTCCGAAATTTTTAAAAAATAAAAGATAGGGACACGCTTTTATTCTTAGAAGGTAGTTCTGCTCAAGTGACTTATAACAGAAGCAAAAAGAAGTCAAACAGAAACTCTGGATAGCGGTAAAGCATAATAAAATCAAACAAAAACCTTGAAATTTCATACACAATATCACAAAAACTACCAAACACATCTCTTTTTCTCTTTATCATAAAACTTTAAAAAATCAGAGCTAGTGCACTACATTGCCCGATTTCCATTTTTCTGTATAATAAGAAAGTAGCACACATTCAGTCAAAGTTTACAAATGTATCAAACTCCTTTTTTCACAAAAACTCGATGTTGTGTACTAGTCATCACTAATAGCAACTTTACTATCGAAACAATATCTTTGA
>JAHZNP010000660.1:0-43047 GCA_020615345.1 Triops cancriformis
GTGAGGTGGCAGGAAATATTCGGAAATGTCGCGGACATCGGTGACTAGGGAAACAGAGGACTGCTCCTTCTCCTTCAGGTACAGTCCGTGTTGCACAGGGTGCTTACGCTATTAGAGGAAATTGTTAATATTTGCTCTCATTTCAATACTTAATTATTTGTCTGTGAAAAGTTTTACCTGTAAATGTCGAATTAAATTAGACGTTGCTCGGCTGCTCGCAGCGAAAACATCCGAGCAAGTATTGCACGTAACTTTGTAATGATTGTCTGTAGATTTGTAGCCCTTAACTAGGGTAAAATAATTGTACACACGTAACGTCTCCATACTTGTCAAAGGCACAGAGCTGACTGATGGTTTACAAATATAACCTAATCTAGGAAACATACCTGAGAAAGCTACATGATGCCGGAGAAAATTGTGGTGTCAGCCTTAATCCTTATACTAACTTTTCATATACCCTTTTATGAAGGAAAAGTGCGCAAAAATTAGCTTTCCTATGCAAGATTTCCAAGAAAGGGCTTTCAAATCCGGGTTCAAGCCTTCGCTTTCTATTTAATTCCTTTCCAATTCACACCTGAGTGGTTACCTCCAAGTTCAAGTTCAAGTTCAATTCGACAAAAAAAGAGCTTGCACAAACTCAAGCCTTACGTTCATGCAAAAATGGTCTTACTCCGGAATTGACTCCAAATCAAGTTCAACTCCGCACAATCCTGATCTAAGTATTTGGAATCTTATTCCTCTTCAACGGCTCGGGGGTGAAAACTTGTTTGTTTTATTACAAGGGTTGTTTAGACAGTTCAATAGCATTGAAGATCCATGTAAAAGTGTCGGTTGCGGGAACTGACTGACCTTGTTTTGTTTAGAAACTTAAGAAAGGCGAAGTGATATTCGGAATGCGTATCTTTGCCTGACCAAGACATGCACAAAGAATAACTCCGATTGTGTGGAGTAGGCAAGTTCGGGAGGCCGGTTGACAAGTCGGATAAGGGTAAAATCGAATAATGTTTTTTAGCAATTTTGAAGGAAAGCTTCGCTAAAACGCATCGCTCCCACAGATTATTAAAGTTTATGCTTTACAAATCCGAAAATTTTAACCAGTTCACAATTGCTTTTAGTACAGTACAAAGCGTTGCATAAGGAGAAGTTTTCTTCCTGGTTCCTATCCATTCGCTAAAACCGCAACTGTGATAAGTAGTAATTCGATCTTCACCCATTCTGATGATCACAAATCACGAGGCCAAGCAAAAACTTTGAAGCCTGATGCATCAGAGATCAGTACGTGAACAAAATTCGCAAAATTCGACACTCAGCATGATCGCTGAAGCAATTACGATCAGGCAGCTTAAAACGAAAAATGCTCATTTTCTCCTACTTATTTCTCTGACGAATGAATTCAATTACTAGTAGCTGTACTATGCGAGAATCGACAATTTTGTCCAAGGCAAAGAAGAGAGTGAGAAAGCTGTATGACTGGGAAAGTTCGCAAGGGAAAGATATTCCAACTAAACTTTCAAAAATACCTGATTCGGGAGCTGACTCTCCATCCCCGCCTGTTGCGTCATTGGCCAACGAATCCGACGAAGTCGACACGGCTGCCAAATCACTGCAGTCCGAAGGGAAGGAATCATCACTGACGCAGCGTTTGCCCCCGCCATTGCTGCGCCTTTCATCTTCCCCGTCGTCTTCGTCGTCCACGACAATGTCCGTGCCCATGCCTCCCGGAGAACTTGGGTTCACTGCAGGGCAATTTCGGTTCACGGGCGTGTTGGTACTGGTGCAACTCTGGAACGGTCCAGCCGGGAATTTCCCCGGGAAAGGATACCGGTGCAAAGGTGCGTGCGATAAAGGGAAATAGGACTGGAGCGGCGGGGCGGGCGGCAACAATGCCGGGTCGTAGAACGCGTGCTTCGAAGGATTCATCGGGAATTCGTGGAGTACACTGCTGGGCATCGGCCGCAGGATTTCTTTATGACGCTGATGGGCTAACAAATTCGCAATGGAAAACAGTTCGGTGTTGTTATTCTGGCTGGTCTGCTGACTCTCTTCCTCTCGCGTATCCAGCACCGGTTCTAGCGGTCCACTGCTGCCACTGTTGTTGGACTTTGTGTCTGGCTCCATTGGGTAAGAGAACTGTGAAGGCACTTGAGCCCCTAAAAGTTTTGCACTGCTGGGATAATTGGTCAACTTTTTTGCGGTAATTAAATTCTCATAGTCCCGCGCCTTGCCGTGGGAACGCGCTTTTCCAAAACAAGCTGGCACATGGAGTTCACCACACTGGAGCTGAAAACGCCAAAATTAGGACGTGGACCCCAAAAAGGGACACTCTCAGATCTGCTAACGGGACAAGCAGATTTCTCACCCCCCAGCTCGAATCACTGGGACTGTCGCACAGCAAATGATTCAACAGATCAAGAAGAAATTCTAGAAGACGTTCTTCGAGAGACGTCCGGCGTCGTCGGCAGCCTCGGGCTCTTATTGGCTTATTGAAGAGCGGCAACGACACTGACACTACACTCAAAACTTACCACGCCTACCAACCCATTCCACCCACTCACCTCCCTCCACCCCCTCCTCGTCTTCTTCGTTATCTCCTCAGTTCCCCGAGCCTTGTAAATTGCTGGCAAACACTGCCACGTTGTGAAGCGTGCTTATGTGGAGAAGGAGGGTGACTCCCGTCAAACTCCCCACATGTGAACACGAGGCTGGGAGAGAGAGCGAGGGCGAACTTTCAGTGTTGCCATTCGTAACTTCCATTGCTTGAAACTACCAAAAACGGGGCGGAGACCCCCAAAAAGTCTTAATGGAGAGTCGGCGCGCTCGGTGAGGCACAGCAAACAAGAAAAACAATGCATAAATGAGGTGAAATGAAATACTATATTACCCAATGGTATCTGAAGTAATTTATGGCGTGAAAAAATAGATGCAGGTAACATAGGCGGTAACACATTACATGCAATATTAAAAACAACAAAATTGTTAATATTAAAGTGGGGAAAGGCCATTAAGGCAACAGTAGAACACCACGACACCAATAAAAGTAAGTAAAACCTTAAAATATCCATCCGATAAAACAATAGCGACATTTTTTTCTAAACAAGGATATTTCGAAAATAACAGAGAATCTCAACAAATCTGGGGGCGTAGCCAACTACGAATGGCATGCAGTACAATATCGCTATAATGAATGCATCCATGACGGATTGCTGTAGTTTTTTTACGAATGAAAAGGTCCCAAGTTAAACAACGTGCAGACGAGTCTCATATAACGAACTTTGGATATAGGAAACAGTTTTTTGTGTGTGTCGGATAGGAGGTTCATTATAGCGAGGTTTTACTGTCGTGGACAATGCTAAAGCAAAATGTTACTGCAAAGTATTAGTGAGGAGGGAAGTAGCGTAAAACAACCAGTGATGAAATATGTGTAACAATGAAAATGAACTAAAAGGCAACCCGAGACAAATCAAATGGTAATAAAAAATGCAACGTTTGAAGGTAACAATGACAGGAAGCCTCAAGTAAAACGATTAGCAACCAATAACGAAATGGTGTAAAGCAACAACAAAAACGAAAAGCGTATATTTCTATACCCTACAATGAAAGAACATCGGGTTTTGTGTCGCTCGTCAAGTTGGTCTAAATATTGTTTTGATTACAAGTCAGTGGAGTTTGATATCTCTGCTAAGGACCCGTGAAGGCATGTCAAAAGTGAATTTTGTTTTAATGGTGAACTTGCGTGAATTCCGTCGAGACGAGGGATGAGATTGTGAGAAAATAATCGAGCTGGCTACCCCTCCCCAACTCGATAACCCGCAAACAAAAACTCCGTCAAATTGGCCAGTACTTCGCTGGTTAAACTCAAGGTCTTTGAAGACAAAAGGCAATTGCTTTAACAAGAAAGTTAAATGTTATAGAATGGAAGTTTTGTCAATCTATAGATCGCTATGGAGGATGTAGAAGGGAAGTTTTTGCTCCCCCAAACCCCTCGCTCTACCGAGCCAATTCATTACATCGTTTTTGTGCTGCTAAAGGAGTTTAAAGTTACAAAGTGCGGCTATCGTTTCAAGAAATACAAAGGGAACAAGAATTTGGGAGTCGTACATTGAATTAAGGGACTTTTTACAGGGTAACTTTGTCCTCTCACGTCGTACATGACGTTTGCATTTGGGGGTATTTTTATGGGGTAAATGTAAGCGCGTTGCGTGCTGGTGGTTTTATGTCCAACTTCCCCCTTCATTTAACCCTCGATATGGGGTAATTAAGGCTCACAGCTTTGTGTTTTAGAGGGGCGGTTTCTTAATTTGCCCTTTAGTTTGCCGCACTGGGGGGACTTTTTAGCAACAGAAATCATATTGCGAATGTCTTCATAACCCGGTACTAAAAACCAAGAACGCATTGCTAGTGGTAAGGGGAAGTTGACCAGAAAGAACTTTAGGGGGCATACTTAAACTTCAAAGCGTCCTCTGAAATATATTTCGGGAGAAGTGAACTGAGACTTTTAGATATACTCGTTAAATGTGTGCGTGACTTGTCAGCCTTTACGAGTAGGAGTTGTAGGACTTAATTTTGGACTTTTGCGAATTTATGTGTGTCGCTGCTGCTCCACCGGTTAGTGGCGTTACGATGCAGGAAGAAAGAAGACACGGAAAATTACTTGGAAAATAATTTAGTACACAAAATGTCCAAAGATAATGCAAAAGGATAAAGTACTGTGCAATCTGGCACATTGAAACATTTATTATTTGAAATAATAATGGAATGGGCCGTTAACAGGATTGGCGGCATGTCTCTTAGAACTTGTCATAAACTTGGTTGCTGTAATTGCGGTGGCGAATTAAAAAATCCCCAGTGAAATAAAAAAATCATTGCTAGTACAAAATGTGCAATAACTGGTAACGAAATGTTTCGGCTATGAAGTTACGAATTCAGCAGAGTGCTTAATGACTTGAACCCTAGGCGAAATATTATACAATAGTATAGTTGTTTACGCAAAGTGGACCGAGAATGAGCAATTTTTATGATTTTCATCATGATTAAAAGTAGCAACTAATCGTCACAGTTTGAGTATGCTGATTAGCGTTTCTAATATTTCTTGTATAATCCTTCATTTGTAATCGTTTCTTAATTAACTGTTCTTAGCATTTCCGATTTCTTGTACATTCTTTACGTATTCCTTAGTAAAGGTGTTATAAGGAGGAGTTTTGCGATCATTTCATGTTAGATCCATTTCTGTATTAATCTTCTTATAATTTTTTTTAACGAGGGCTGACTGTATTGGCAGAAAGTCTTCTGTTGTACTTTTCTCTCGCTTGGAGGACATTCGTGAGGAAAGTGTTCAACTTAGTATTCAATGAAGTCGTCGTATTTAAGTTTAATTGTCTAACCGTAAGTCTTTCTAGTTAATCTTTGGAGTTCCAATCGGAATCTAAAAGTCTCCTTGACTGTAGACCTATAACACATGACGCCATTTAAGCTAAGAATATTAATATTCAAGATCCCAGTCATTGGTAAAGATTATTTAACGTTAAGAAATTTAATTGAAGGAAGACAATTAAAGAAATGAACAAATAGTATATTATTTTTAAAGAAACATCAAGTAGATTTCAAGAAGGTAAATTGTTAAAATGGAAATGCAGAGTAACAAAAAGAAAAACAGAATCCCAACAACCAAATAATGCAAGGGTTTAGGAACAGTTCAAACACATAAAATGGCGCAATAAAAATCCTAATATTGATACAATACATGAAAAGGTCAAATTTATTTGGTTGCGAAGTAATATGTGCTTGTTTCCCCCAGGGCATTAAACAACTACTAATCACACTGGTTGTAAAAAGAAAACGCAGTACAATTCCGTCACATTAATAAATGAAAGTGAGAAGTAAAAAACGGTTTTTTATAGTAAGGTAAAATAAGGAAAAAAGTAGGAAAAATAAAAAAACAACATCTTCTCTAAGCCTAAGTTGAGGAGAAATGTAGAATTATTCCGATTTTTGGAAAGTTTTCGGGGGAGTCGGGTCATTGTGACAGGAAGTGTCACACTGTTGGCTCAAGATTCATTAACGAGTCAAGGGTATCCGTCAGAAGGAGACAAAAAGTAGGACTGGCGGGGATAGTTTTCTTATTGGGGAAGAATAGCTTGTTCGTCATTTCCGTCATAGATTCTTTTGGCTGACTAAATATTTTCTGGAGCGTTTTACGCAGCACGAGTAAACCCAAAACAAGGAGTCTTGCGATGGGCGGGGCAAGGAATTAAGAAACCAGTGAAGGAAAACAAGGCTTCAGTTTGCTCTTTACTATGAACTCTCTGTCAAAGCATGTGGCGTCAAAGCACGGAGTCATTATGTTTTTTTGTCCTCTGTTTTTCCCTGTAGTAAACTGTTTTCCTCCCCTACCATAACCCCCCTTCGCCCCTCACCCCCCAGTCTTGTTTGCGTGAAATGCCAGAAGAAAAAAACAAAAAAGGTAAAAACTTTTTGAGGCGACATGGCTGTTTATGGTGCTCCCTTGTTAACGACATGGATGACAGACACGTCCGAGTGACATGACAAGCTCGTCGGGCAACTTCCCAGTTGTAGTCACCCTCCTCCCACCCCAACCGTCACGCCTACTTTTAGTACGCTTATCGGATATTTGGCTTACGCATATTCAAAACTGTCAGCCCTGTTTAGCCCCGTTTAAAAAAAAATATCTTCCTTTGGTTATAATGAAGGAGTTTACTCGATCAATAACAGCTATAGGGACAATTTGCCCCCTTGTTTAGGGTACGAGAGGAATTCTAAGATATGAGATCAGAGCTCGATAGTCGCCCAACCTGTAATTTGTACTAACGAGCAAACACGTTTGTCCTGGAGTTGAAAATTTCGCCAATATACATAGAAGGAGAACGAATTTTGAAAATGATTTTATTTTTTTATTTTGTATGGGGGTATGGGGTAACACGATGGCTCATTGCTAGGAGAAACATTTATAAGAACAAACGTTGTCACAAGTTTTCCGCCCAGTTTTGGAAGGTTGTAATTTTCATTCTTTTTTATAGCGATATTTGACATCACACATTCTTTCACCTATTGCTGCCGTTTTCAATTTGTTATTTAATTTGTGCTCTTTCCGTGCCAGCGGAGGCTTTTGTCTGTAGCTGTTGTGTATGTCGGCTTCCCTTAATTTCTATATTGTGCAATTAATTAGTGAATCCGACATTTTAAAGAATTTGGTAAGCACTGAAGCATTTGTTTATTCGAAGTATTTGGTTCATATTCGGTGTCAAGTTTTTGTAACTTCTAGACACTTTTAGGTTAAAATATTCTCCTAATCGTTTGAGTTTATTTTAGACTAATTAATTTGTATGGTAAAATTAATCCTAGAAAATCAATGTATATTTTGCTCAGTAAATTGAGTCTCGTGATTGAAATGAGTTACTTTAGAAGCTTCATTTCTTTCTGTCTAATTTCGTTGAGGTTGAAATTAGTCTTCAAGTGAATTTCGCCTATTCGCGTCGGAAAAAAGTAACCCAAGATTTCCAAATTTTTCAGCGCATTGGGAAGTAGAAATCCAGTCGAGATGGTTCATTCCAGTCAATGTCACCGTCACTCTTTTCTTGCTTTCCTTTTCAACCAATGATTCTGAATGCGAACAGATGGGCTCAAGATTCGGTCGCGGTTAGGAAGGAATTGATTCTGTTGTTTGCTTTTCTCACCTTCTTATCGCTGCGTTCTAGTGTCGCCATTCCAGGGAGCGCCGTGGCAGCGTATAAGCATAACTAATGGAAGCATTTAGAAGTCTCTTGAGCAGGGCGAGTGGGTGGTTTTTAATGAGACTGGCTGTAGCGGAATGTGCACAATGCGTATAGCGCTAAGCGTGCGAAGCAGGCGAGTGATGCTAAACAGAAACGTGGCCATTGACTTGACACCACAAAGCTTTTGCATTTAGATCACAGCACATTTTCATTGCTAATTATTTCTTGGCTCCTGTGCCACGAAAATATTTATGCCTGGTGGTCTTGAGTCCTGTAGGGAGGGGTACGGGAGAAGGGGAAGGAAGGCTGAGGTACCGCAGCGTCTTCAGTGGTATCTCCCGGGTCACTGATATGATTTTCCGCTAGATTGGATAACATTGTAAGTGGAAGCAAAAGGAGGTTCATTGAGAGCTCGAAGAAGGTTGGGAGATGAACCCGGCGAGAGTTTTCCTTTTTCGGGAAAAAGATCCCCATGCCTTAAATAAAACGGTCATTTATCGTAGAGCGAAAGCATGAATGGAGGAGATTATCTCGAGCGTGTCAGATGACAACCGCAGCAGGATAAGGGTGGCGACTTTGGGTCTTGAGTAAACCGCCAAGAGGTTCGTCAATGTCTTACGAGTGTAGGGTTTGAAATCCCCCAAGTGACCACCCCGACGGAAAGATGCTGGAGAGCTTTTCGTTCGTGTAAGTTTTTGCTATTGGTTTTTATTTCCGTTTCAGTTCTGTCAACGCTCGTCTTTTGCTTCTTCTTTTTTTTCTAGTACGGGTCTAATTATTCACTTGACGGATGTGTCCTCGAATGGCCGTTCTTCATGAGTTAAATCAAAGTGTGGCATTTAGGCATTAGGCATGGGTAATGTGAAACGTATGAATCCAAGCTAGTAAATTGATTTGCCCTGAAGTAAATGCGACGGCGTTTATAGGGGAAGCAATATGTCGTCTGGGTTTGGGTGTGGGGGGTCAGTTCTCATCCGGTGTTAATTACCAGGCTGCGGGAGTTTGGTTTGCGTCAGACGTATTAAAAGTTGGGGAGAAGATAAATTGGTTGTGCGTAAAGTTTTGTGCTTGTTAAAAGAAATAGGTCTTGGAAGTGTAAAGTGAAGAGGGACCTCAGTTTGGTTTGCCAATGGAGTGAAAAATGAGGGAGTGGGGGCTCGATGCTCGTTAAGCACAATTAGGAGCTAGCTCTGTCAATCGGTTTGCATTTTACGCTCTTCCGGCATGAGAACATCGTTTAGGGGACGGAACTACACTCCGACACATCATCTCGTGCTGTAGAAGCAGCAACGGTAGTCTAGATTCATATGAAATGCCTAGTTCTTCAGCTTTCATTTTCGGGTAATTCTCAGTTAGATATTGTCTTTTCGTACAATTTCACTATTAATCATTCTTTTTATTTTAAATAATTTTCTTAGTAATTTTTATTTTTTATTTTCATACAGTTTTACTATAGGTTTAAACTATTGCATAGAAAAATCTCAAAAAGAGAATGATGTGTAACGTGTAAAATTAAATTAAAAATCTACTGACATTGAGATTTTTATTAGAAAGACTTTCGAAGAGGACAGCGTTGAGGCTGGCAAGCATTTAGCGAGTAAATTTATCCGTTGTCATTCTCGGAATTTTTAATCGGAGCTCGTAACTTAGAATCTCGCCGTCTGGCAAAGATGCGCAGTAGAGCAAATCTAGGAGCAAAATGAGTGTGGGGTTTTTAGCCATAGAGAAACGAGCCGAGTTCGAATATGCGGTGTTAAAGCTAACTGATCGGGTTCACAACGGAACGCAAAAATGCTTTCTGTAATATGTACTAAAATGGTGATTAAGAGGAGCTTGTTTGTGTTTGAATTGCTGAACTGAAACTTCCTTTCCTCTAATAAAATGTAATGTCGAAGAACCACAGCAAAGTGCTAAACTGAGTCCAATTCGAGGTTCAGATTAGAGAGAAACAAACTCCGTGTCGATATGATACTAGTTAATGTCGAACATCTTAAGAAAAAGTTTGTAAAGAACGTATTATTGGCATATACAACGATTATGAAGTTGAAAAATAACTTGCATTGTTCTACACTAGGTCTGTTTAGTGCTACAGTATTGCGCCCGTTCGTTACTGTGACTAGTACCACGTAAACTGGGGTTAAGGTCATTAGGAACTTGGATACTTCGTAAAAACGAAATCTGCCTGTGAAATATGTAACAAATCATTACAAAGGACAGAAATGGAAGACAAAATAAATTGTTATATGTTCAGTAGTGCTCTCTCTATTTTTTTCTGCTCCGGGGCACAAACATACGGTACTGGAAGATGGGATCATTCGTTAATATTCCGAGAGCAAAATTTAAGTACTTTTCATAATAAATCCCTTACAGGTTAATAATTTGTATGACGGCGACATATATAGCCTTAGAAGTCAGAAATTAACCTTGGTAAACGAAAAATTACCAGAACAATAGTCCTATAAATAAAACTTCCAACATGCAAAAAAGCAGCAATGATTTAATTTCTCCGCAAAGTACTGTAATAACCCGACATTTGCATAAGAATTACCTAACTGTTGGCTGTGTAATGGTTTGTGTGAACATAACTGAACGGAAAAAATCGGTTTAAAAATTGCAAAAAAGGTAAGCTGATTGGCCTGAAGGTGTCCAGCGCAATCAACCTTACGAGGTAGTATGTTGAAAGGCTAATTAACTCGTGTGTGGGTCTTGATATGTTGAAGGACCAGGAAATGGGTTGCAGACTGGCCCAGAGCCCAAGACCTTGTCTAATTTGGCGCAGCAAAAGCAACAGTTCCCCAAAGGTGCTTCATTTTCATGTGGTGTCCTTAATGAGCGTCTATAACGAGGCAATTTTCAAGCTGCACTCCCCCCAATACAGGACGACAAGACAAATGAGGATTGCAATTGAGCTGCCATGCAAATCCTCCGCCCCCAAATTTTTCCCCTAGCTTGCCAAGATCTTTTCAACTTTCTTGTTGCTTCTCCCCAAGTCGCAGCATCCACCCATTTCTTGATTTTCCCGAGACAGCGAGACCACGCAAAGAACGCCACACAGAAGCTGGAGTGGGTTTAGTTAATTTCTCAAGTTTAAGGTTCGAAAGGCCCCATAGCCCGTTTCAGGTGTCAGAAGAAAAGCTGAAATCCCCTGAGGGGGTTCTGGAAAGTGTTAAGGCGTGCGGTTACCGTTTCCTAGATCGTTTCTGATGTCGCATTCGTTCAACTTAAATATGCACATCAGCTTGTTAAAGAAAGTGTCGTGCAGACATTCGACTCCCTATGGCTTAAAATAAATGGAAAATCCTTGGCCTTGTCCCCCTCACCACACTTCAACCCTTTCCCGCCCTCTCGCACCCCTGCTTTCGCATCCCTACAGCCACTGACACTAAACAGACCCTCAGGGGTAATTAATAAGCTTGACACTCGTGCTAGACTTACGGTTGCTTTTTTGCTGCAATTTATTTCGTGCGCGCCGGAGAAATGGTAAGTGATAGGTTAGCAACGGAATTTATGCTCGCAGTCCTGCTGTCAAGCGGTCGAAGGGCAACTTACTTGGCACGTCCATCTCTGCTCAACAAACGAAAAAGACAGGCAAAAAGCGGTGCTGCTGAGAGTTCATGCGCGGCCCAGCGCAACGCAATAGTTCATTTCGTTGGTGAATTCTCTTTCGCTCACTGTAATGTACGTCAGTGTTGTAGAATTTATAAAGCAAGTGACTAAAAAGCCATCGGTTACTTCGTTTTGTTAGTTTTAAATGGATTCCTGGCTAGAAATGCCTGGACAGTCACAAGAACGTCCTCTGTGTTCCAACCGTTGTGCTTTTGCAGAATATTCATTGTTGTCTTGACTAAGAGTCAGAGTAGGTGACGAAATAAGCAAAAAAGTCAGAGTAATTGCGTCCGTGGCTATGACATATATCCTTGCACTTGAAATAGTAAACATCGTTGTTAGTGTTACACAAAGGCCAACTTTTGTCCTGAGCTGTAAAGAAATATTAGAAGTAATCATTGCACGCTTGCTAATATACGTTTACAACAAGGCCGTACCCAGGGGGTGGTTTTGAGGCTTTCAACCCTCCCCGAACTTTTTGTTTTATAATGGTGAACATAGGAGAATGCACAGATATCCAAAAAAATTGCATATTAAAACCCCCTCCGAAACTTTCAAAAAACCCTCCGAGCCAAAATCCTGGGTACCGGCCTGGTTTACAAGCATTGTCTTCATCTGAATTTCCAAAACAGAGAAAATGTTCGTGCTTATTCCTCCGTTAGAAATAGACTGGTAAAGACTTGCGAGGTTTATGAACTTGTCCTTGACTGGTCTAACCTTTTGAAGTTGGTTAAGTAACCTCCAAGCGATATATGCTGATTTTAATTTTTTTAGTGTTCTCCGGAACGGTCGAAAAGTTTTTAAATATGGCATATCGAAGTTCAGGGCGCCATCTTAGTGGATGATGTGCTGGTAGTCATGGCAATCATCATTGTTATGAACATAATTTATTGAAAAATTTTTATAAATTCGTTTGCAGTGAACAGTGAACGTAAGACTTTGGAAACTAGATCCATTATCGTGATGTTACTTTCATTGCTGTCGACAGCATCTGTTCCGTTTGGTACGTTTAGGACTAAAAATGGAAGGTGCTTGACCTTGATCTAACTTAGGAGGAGGTTATGGAAGTCAAGTCATGAATTAATGCAGGAGGTTAAGACAACAACGTCGGCTGTCGATACAAGATAATACCCTTGAGTGGACATAAAGTACTAACGTAACTAGAAAGTGAAATACACTCGTACAAAGGTCAGCCAAGCAAAGGTTTCCTATCTATCCCACACTGCACAGGGCAACAATGAATGCCCCTGCTGCGAGAGCCTTGGTGCAGGTTACGGAATATTCGCGAGATCGCAGTGGGACACAAATTACGCAAGCGATGTGTAGTTAGAATACGGTAGTTTGTTTGGTTTCATATCCTTTGAGTGCCGGAGGTAATAAGAAAAGTCTATAGCTTCCAAAATCTTTGGAAAATTGTCCTATAAAGAAAGAACGCTAACATTTCAATAATAGAGTTATTTTTGTTTAGAAAGTTTGGGGGTTACGAAAACTCTCAGGAACCGGTGAACCCAAGTGACGTCCATTCTTATATGCGTCACGGATACTAAAGCATTGAAAGTGGTTACTGGGAACGAAACACCAATAGTTGTGGGTACAAGTGTAGTACAAACTACATATCTGTACCCAATAATCCTTCTTTTTGCTCATTTCAACCCACGAGCTGCTGAAAAGTTGGAATTCACTTGTTTAGCTTTCCAGCTTTTCAATTTACACTCTCTGTAATATGTTGCTGACCCTGAATTGGTAAAGTAACTGCTAGTGTTCCGCACGAGCACACGTAATTCACATACTTACAAGTTCTGGACAATGATAAACAAATTATTCGTGAGTGGTGTTTAGAAGCTATTTATAATAGCGAGTTGGCAAAAAGCTTAGCTTACGTATATATAAATACAGAAAGTCAAGGTTAAACATTTTTGGATAGAATGGTCGAAGTGAATTTTTTTTTCCTTGGAATAGTTCATTGTGACACTATCTTCGGCTCTGAACAATTTGGCCGTGTTCTTTAGAATACATGGTAAAACTACTCATTCTTCTAAATAAAAAATTATGTGTGCGTGTAAAGGGAAATTAAAAAGGGGTTATCTGTTCTCCATCTTGTCACTCATAACAGAATGGTCTGCAAGTACGGTTAAGATTGTTTGCTCTTGTCTCCTGCGACGTACGCTCTGATAGACAGTAAGTAGAATTAAAGTAACGAGGAGTTGACACTTGGCTTGTTATTGACAAGGAGGTGGAGTGGAGCCGTTGGGAGGTTGATGAAGACGCGTTAGAGATCCATTACTCGTTTCAACAAGGTGCAGCTTAAGTATCGTCATATTGCTGCTATGACTTTGATGGATGATTAGCCAAATATCATACGCGACAGTCAGTAAGCGCTCCCATGAGTGGGATCTTCGAAAACCCTCCCCTTCCCCCCAGCTCATCAACGCTGCTGTATAGACCTAATAATAACTGCAGCCAAGCGGAGATGCGTACGAGGCTAGCTAAGAATTTGCGGACGAAAAGAAAACGAGAGCGGGAAGAAGGTCCAAGACAGAATGCGAGTTGGCGCTAATTAGGGGCCGAAAGTATGCCAAGCATGCTGCTTAATGGCGGTGCTGGCACATCTTCATACCGTGCCGTGATTTGTCTCATCGTTTCACAGCTCACATGAACGAAGCAACAAGAAAGATGCCCACCAAAAAACTTGGAATGTTCCAAGCCCCACCTTCGCCGTTTAAATGCAAATTTTGTATGCTTCGGACTTATTTCGTGTGTCAAAGCAACTTTCAGCTCCAATGCTTTCATCTCCCTTTCCTTAATTGACGCTTTTCTTCACTACTACTAGCCAAGAGTTATACACTTAAAAATTCGTGCTTTCTGTAAAGAAAGTAAAAAAATTGCGTTTAAGAATTTAAGGTTTTTCCTTACAAATGAAAATTTTGCCCATAAAAGTTCACGTTTCGCAAATCAAATCTCGAGTCTTAAACTGAAACTTCAGTGTTTTCTAAAGTTTCCGCGAAAACTAGTTTTATTCTGAAAAACGTAATTTTCGTATCAATACTTACAACTTAAATCACGGTACTAAAAAATTCAACTTTTCCACACGAAAGAATTCAAGGGTAATACTTGCGAAACTTAACATTTCGATTGTACACATTCCTACCTTTTTTTTATTAAATGTCCAGGCGTGAGCCGTAGCTCGTTGCCGTTGCTTTACATTATTTCACCTTGTCATTTAAATCATTGTTGTGAGATATCACACGTACAATTTCAGGCACATAATTCCAATTACATTTAATAAACTGTTTTAGTATCCCTGTTGCAATGTTTTTAACGTTGATGTTATGAAAACCACGATTGCTGGGAAAACCCTTTGATCAGTTAAAAAACTCTGTGGACTAAAATGAAGTTTGAATTTTGCTAATTCGCGTAATAATATGGCTCTGTGTCTATTTAAAAGTCGGCAACGGAAAAAAATGTGTGTTAAGTCTTGTGATGCGAATTTGTTGCAAGGGCATATTGTATCAGTAGCTTTCTTTATGCGATATAAAAAACTCTTTGTAGGAAACACATTCCTACCTTAAAGAACACTATTCATATATAAAAATTCGTCTTGTACTGGAAATACAAGTATGACACAGAAAATTCTAAGATTAATATTCTTGAATGAATTGTAATATCAATTCTAAGATTGATATTACAATTCATCTATGGAGACTGCACGAAACGAAAGTAAGCAGAGAGGCTACTCATAGAAAGACGACAACATGGACAAAAATGTGGTAGGGGTATAGTTAAAGCAGATTTCAAGCTTTATGGTAATACAGTCGCGACTCCCCAAAAGTACCGAAAGACGCCCCAAAAATGGTCAAAAGCCCCGCTAAAAGTTAAAGCTAAACGTTTTCGGGTAAAAAGTCGCCTGCTACCATACCGGTAACTCCTCCGGCCTTCGCAAGTGGAACAAGGCTAACAAATGGGCGGAGATGAGGGGACGCCCCAGTTGGCGCCAAAGCGACGCGACTCGCTCGGTCCAGGAGGACGTTGATGCTGCTGGATGGAACAAGGAAGTCAACGGTGCACGGAAAACTTACCCTAAACACCCCCCCCCCCCACCCACCAACTTCCCAGTGGGGAAAGCAGTGTTTTCACACCAGATGCGGCTGATCTTGCAGATTCTTCCACGCTTGATGGAGACATTGTTGTCACAATCGATACGCCTCCCCCTACATGTCCCACTCGACGTTTTCCAGTCAATCGCAGCAGAGAATTTGTTCCAGAAATTTCCCATGCATATAATTCGCATAAGTTTCTCTCCATAGTCTTAGTTGAGACATCTTAAAATTGAGCTTTTCTGTGATATTTTGTTAGTATTTTTTATTATCGCGTCCAATAGCTCTTTGTTTGAAACTACGGCGTTAGCTTAGCTCGTTGCCTGTGACGGGTTGTATGCAGCAGATTTAGTTTCATTGGATAACATTTGACATGTGTACGATAGAGTACGCTATGTACTTTATGTTAGTTAAGAATTTAAAGAAATATGTTAAAAAGTACTGCTGTGATCTCACCCTCTCACAATGCTAATGAAGGTCTTGAAATTTCGAATAAATAAATAAAACAACTTTGCCATATGAAAGTGATTTCCCTTTTTTGGACATCGTTATAATAAATCTCGTAATATAAATTTCGTTCGTTTTCTGTAACATTTTCGTACAGTTTTTGTTAATTGTCTTTTTAGTCGTCTTTTTTATTGTATTCTTTCGTTTTTGGTAATATATTGCTGCTTTACGTGATGCTTTGTTTTTCAATGGGCCATTGAGTTCATTATCGCTAACTTTCCCTATGTAATGCGATGAAGTTCGTGACAGACATAACAAAACTTACTATTATTTTTCCCTTTCCTAAGACTGTTTTTGCAGATTTCTTTATTTAACATATCAAACCTTCCAGAAATGATTTTCCCGAGGAAGGCTCTCAAAGAATGTCTTCGCAAGGTTGCTTCTGAGAAATTTGTAAACGCATTACGCAATTAATCCTTTGAAACTCAGTTAGGAGTGATTCTGAAGGTTTTTAGGGTAAAAAATAGTGCATTTTCGTCATGTAAGATGGGTAAGAATATAACAAATTACGTGTCGTAGACGAAACAAAGAAAAAGTAGGAAATTGTAGGTGGGGACGGAACCTTGTATTCCGATGTTGGGGTGTCTATAATTTTGCCTGTGATCGCCAGGTACAAAGCTGAGCCAGCAGATGAGGGGCAGGGGCGCACCGTCTTGCAGGTCAATAGATCCAAAGATCGGCGGGATCTGATGATGAAAGCCCCGTTTTTATTTTATCCCAACCCGACTGGGCCTCAGCGCCAAATGAAAGGCTTGCGTTGGTACTGGAACCGCCTCCTAGTGGGCGGTTTTTTCTTCTTGGCTGCCTCGGCCAAGCCAAGAAGGCGGAAGTATGGGAGAACGATGCTGCGAAAACGTTCGATAGACGCCGTCTGTAATTCTATACTAAACATCCCCCCCTGCGATTGACCGTTGTCTTTTTTATGATGATTTTGTTTAACCCACAGCGAAATCAAGTTTGGGAGATCGCCAGAGAGAAAAGGGTTGGCGCGATGCTGGGCTTATGCCGTGGTGGGTGGAGTCACTCGTTTCCGTGATGGCCATTGATGACTGGTAGTTATAGAGCTTTAAGATCCCCACCGCGTTTTGTTTTCCAACACCAAATTTACGGTTTGAATTTTCTTTGCCGTTTTATCGGCCATTTTCACTTGTTGTTTTTGCGTTGGACGCCAACGTGCTAAGATTTATCCATGTCATGATTCGCAATCCGATGAGTTGATAACCAGCCATTAAAAAAAAATGACTCCTACCATTTTTTTTTCGGTTGGAAGCGCACGTGCGGAATAGCAGACATTTCATGGCCCATAACTGCCAATCAGAACTGATGACAATAATGAAAGAATCCCCCAAAGGTCCTCTTTTGTGGCGAACAATCGTTTATTGGGATAAGTGTTGTGGTGTGTGTGTGTGGGGGGGGGAGAAGTGGTGAAAAGAACTGCCAAGTAAAATAAGCGGCATTTTTGCGTGAGACACTTAACAAAACTTACACTTGGAGTAGTTTTACCCCTTTTCCGGGGTGTCACATTGCTAATTGGTAACCGAAAGTGTTGGAAGAAGTTCATGCGAACTCGCTCAAACATATTGTGGAATATGGAGGGATCAGAGAGTGTTGGTAAGAATCGAGATGAGACCGGGAGAGACAGAAACACAAGAGGAGATTTAATAAGGTCAAACAGGTCAGTATTTGGCGTCGCGAGGACCCATTATAAAAGCCTTGATGGTATTTAACCCTAGCGACAAACGATGGAGGGTAGGAGGGTGGAAAGAACAGGGGGAACTTGTTGGGGCAGACTGTCGCCTTCCTCTTCCTTGGGAGGAAAATCTATTAGATCTGGTGTCCGTGGAAGATGTAGGCTACTCAATGCTTATGACTGTCTTGGCGACGCTCATTAAGAGCAGAAGACGCTGGGGACTTAATGACCGTAAGTATCTCTTCCGGGAGTTTGTAGACCGAGCGACACAGAGATCGTTGGGGAAAATATCAAGGTGTCAAGTTTTTAAGAAGGGAATAGCTCGGCGAATGCCGAAACGCTTTGCGTAGTGTTGCCGGTTGTTGGTGAGACATCTTCCGTTTTGGCGGGGTAAAATATTGTCGGACGCTGTCTGGGCGACAGAAGATGTGGATTCCGCTTAATCGGGACGTTATTGAAGTAGGACGCCCACTTATGTAGAGGTTTTTCTTTTGGAATAGTGCCACATGGAAATGTTCACGCTAACATTGATATATAGGGGCTTATTACCCGGAGAGAGAGTCTTCTTTAATTAAATCAAAAATGTATAAATAATTCCATTGCAGATTCAATTTGTGCAGAGGTCTCTCAACATTGAAATTTTGACCCAGTCAAGCTCGCATGAGTAACAATGAATGTCTCCCTCAGAGAGCTACTTAATAATTGGGAAAATGCATTATTGGTAACAGTGAAAGTTTCCATTGCAGGAGCTGGCATACTGGATAAGGAAATTCATTGTTGGTAACAATGAATGTTCCCGTCGCGGGAGCTGTGTTACAGGAGGATCGTGTAATCACGGGTTGCTCACGAAAGTGCCGTGTATTTAGAATAGGACAGTTTGCTGTTGTAGATTATTTATTTGTCTTTTCGAAAACTGTCCAGAATAATAATTTATTATTGTACTCTGAATATTCTTTTCTTTTGGGTGAAACTAATCTGAACAACACGTTGCACAGTACAACGCTTGCAAAAGGCGAAAAGAAGGAACGGAAGTAAGATAGATACATTTCTTAAAAGAATGCATGGTTGGAAAGTTTGAAACATTGTTTACACGTCTAAGGATAGCTGGGCGTGCAGAAGTGCGTTGAACAGAAGAGTGAATTATCCTTAAAAGAGTTACGTAACAATGAATGTCCCCGAATGAAGGGCTATTATCGTGCAGTATACTTTTGAAAGACAATAACGACTTGTAGTAAAAGAGAAGGACAAAGTTAATAGGTTGTTAGTAAGATATACGGATGATTGAATTTGACAAGGGACAGAATACTTTAAAATTGACTCAAGCAATTATTTCGCAATTACACAGAAATATTGCCTTCTTATGAAAGACAAGCTGTTTATATATTTTGTTATATAACTATGAATGTAAGGTTTCACCAAACTATATGGGAACTTATATGGGCTGATATATACGACGAGATGACATATACTCTTCGATTTTGCGGACTATGAAGGTGTATTTTTCCGTCTTAAAGTACACAATGATATATTAATCTTTTTTATAATCCTTTTGTTCGCACTAAAATATTGTTGGCAATAGAATTTTCAGTCTATAGGATGTTAGTGTATCAAATTTCACAGTTTTCATCAAAGCAAAATTCTTGAATTTTCAGTTTTAACGAACTTTTAACAACGGATAGAGAAAGAAGTAGCAGTTCAACCAATACCTCTCATTTGCTATGGATGTCTTTTACATAATTTTGTGTACATAGGAATGAAACCATTTAGTTTTTCTACGATCGAAACGGATTTGCGCTATGAATGTAAATACTATAAGTGCTCTACTACTTCACGGTTATGTTAATTTTTTATTCAGAATCCTAGTAAAAGACATTGTTTTTGAAACTTTATTCCCTTTCTTTCATTGTACAAATAAAACTTAGAGTTATTTCTGTACTTACATCGTTTGGGAAATACACCTGAAGGGTAAATAACAATTGCATAAACGAACGAACGAACAATTGCATAATTAGCAATTAAACAGAAAAGGAAAACAAAAAAGTCATTGTATTACTCTATGGCGATTAAGTTACTTTGTATCTACTGTTCACTAATCGCTCCCAAGTAAATCTTTTAGCTTATTTATTAATTTAAAAATAATTTCTTCAAGTAACTCGGTATTCTAGTGTCAAAAACATTTGTTCGCGTCGGCTTGGGGTGAAATTCATCAACAGCAATCGTTCCTCCACTGCTAATTGGCCACCAGTTTGTGTACTTTCTTCCTTACAATACGTTGTACACCATACTAATAGTTTTTTAGATATGTTAGATTCGCCTCTTTAACTTTTAAAGGTCGATCAAAACACGTTTTCTAACGGCGCTAGCAACTCCGACATGCAAAATATGTTCGATTAAATTCAGGAAACTCGCTAATTATAATCGGTATTACTTTTTGTTCTAGAGAATGATGGTAGAAATCATATTTTATGTAAAAAGCCAATTTTCTGAATATATTTACCCCTAATTTTTGCTTCAATCTCGTATTCCCGTCGTGCAGTAGCTCGTGGTCGGTAAATTGCCTGCATTAAAGGATGCAAACGCGCTTTCTTCTTGCCGTCGCCCTCGTCCATAATATTTTACTACCCTTCCATTTTCTGTATAGATTCGAATGAAAATATTCATTTCAGCTGTTCTATATTCTACGTCTCTCTTATAAGGATTAATTTTTTTCTAATTTCCAAGATGTCTTTGTTAAATCCCTCCGAAGCGGTATGCAGTGCTGGACAAATATGGACATATTTTGTCATACAAATTAAGTATAAAAACTTTTAAAAATAGTTTCTTCCCTTCGTTGCATTTGGTTCGTAATGCAAATCTTTTCTAATTGACGTAATTTTGATACCAACTCTTTAAAAAGAGGCAAATGTAGATTTCTGTGAGGGGTCGACTTAGATTGAAAAAACAGTTCTTGCTTTCATTTTTTCCCCCTTTTCACGACAACATTTTCACGCATAGCGTAAAAGAGCTCGATAAGTGTATTGTGCGCACTTGTGAAAGTACGAAACGCGCTGAACCTATTATTTATGTGTATGTCTGTAACTGAAGCGCCAAGGCATACTAAAAACCGTAAGCGTGCATATGTGAGTGTGTATGAGTGTGTGTGAAGATCCCACTGACTGATGCGCTATTGTAACCCATTAATCCAGAGTTCCCCTACTCGCCAGGATACCATTTGCCATCGCTACTATACAGGTGCAATAAAGCGTTGTTGCCGCTCTCGTTTTTTTTTCTTTTTGTCCATTTGCGCGTGCGTTTTTGTTTCTGGCGCTAAGCTTCAGCCGCCTATGTGTATTTGAACACCGAAACGGAAGCCCAAAAAGAAAATATATTCAGATTTCGTAAGCTGTTAAAAGATAATAGCACATGTGTTTTTCCCCGGAGCGTAATTGTCAGTACCTGGCAATTATTGAACTCGAGCTATTGTTGCAGCTGGGGGGACTTGTGTGTGTGTGTGTGTGTGTGTTACGGCTGCGACTGCTGCTCCTCTTTGCGCGGGGTTCTGTTCTGAAAAAGCATTCTCTCGTTCACAAACCCTTAGCCAGGATGCTGTACGAACTGCATGCAGTAGAAAACGATTTGGCTGATAAGCCATCGCTCCCCTGTGGTACCGAAAATCTGCTGTAGAAAATTCGCTTAATTGAGACAGCCCAGCGCAACTAGTCCAAAGAGAATAGCAAAGTCCTTTTTATCCTGCATTTGATAAGGTCATCAGTATTCAAAACTTGCGGTCCGTACTGATTAGAAGACAAAAGTTCCACAGCAAAATTTTCCCCCCATTAAAACGAAATGACACGTTTTTTTACACAATCGGAATTTAATGACTAGGTCCCGAATCACGGAAAAATTTTCTTCGAGGCAGACTGACTCCACAAGTCCCGAATTTCTCGATGCGCTTCTTCAGCTTGAGACGTCTGACTGAACAAGGGCATCGAGAGCAACGAAACAATCATATTCTTCACTGTTGTAATTGTCAAGTACCAGAAAATCGAGAATTGATGAATTGCTTGAATATCTTGGGCTAAAAGCCCAATGTTGTCCATCACCCATGAGATATAGCGCACAAGTTTTGACAGTCTTCACCAAACTACTATGCCAATCGGAGAAACAATGATAGGGTATTGTTACGGATCAGGGTCATGGAGAATTCTTTCGATTCGAAAACCCACTATTATTTTCGGATTTCAGATTCCCGGCCAAAGATGCGTGGGAAAACAACGGTTGTAATCCCCAAATCTTATAAGTCAGTGGTTTGCAGGCAGAATGAACCGTTTTGCTTCCATCGTGAATAAATTGACTTCACTAGAGCCTCGAATTACGATAAAAAGTCGTTCTGTGAAACTTGTTCGGAAATCGGAACCATCTTAAAGCGAGGGCGTACCTACTCCTTTATACCTATTCAGTATTCCTCATCCTAACCGTAACAAATTAATCAGATTTTTTTTTCACGAATAGTGATCTTTGGGTTAGCTGTGAAGAATAGAAGAGCATCTTTAAGTGTCAAAGGAGATTTCTTCAGAAATTGGTCACTGAGTTCTTTTACTGACTTTCGTTTTCCTTTCTCAGATTGCTTTTCGGAAATGTATTTAACGTTTTCTGAATTGTTTCCCATTTTCCGATTTTTTCAAAAATTCAGCATTTTTTTCTGTTTACTGTAAACAGAAAAGGCTAGGACTGTCGTTTCAAAAGGTTGAAGTATTTTTTGGGGGTAATTTTGAGTTGTTTTTTCTAATCTGTAAAGGAAAGGCGCCGTTGGCGTCGCTACCGCCCATTTCCGGTACTGTAGACTAGCGACGTCCACCTTTTGTCTTGGGCCTTTTTTATGGCTCAACCGCCAAAAAAAGGAAAGGGGCTTCTCTTTTTTTCTTTCTGTCGAGTAGCTTTTGGTTTCTAGGTTTGCGTCGTCTGCCGATGTTCAACGCGTAGATTTCACGGAAAAGAGCTTCTCCCATTTTATGTCCCTATTTTTTTACCGACTTTTCAATTTTTTCCTCGAATTGAAGGTGCACGAACCCGAAACAAAGCTTCTGTTAACAACAATTTAACTGTCACACACCATATACACACTAGCCCATAAAAATACCAGAATCTGGCAGGCCAGGAAGACAGTAAGATTTCATTATTGTTTGGACCAGCGTTCATTCTTCGAAACCCAGCCCGAAAAGATTCTCTTTCTATAGAAGCTTTTTCGGGAACCCTTCAACAGAGAACATGTCCGCGCAGTGAAATGCGCACGTAAATAACAAGTTATCGCGTCATCTTCAACACTCCTTTTTAGTATTATAGTTAAATATATTTAGAAGGAAACTTTGGTACTTCTGAAGCGTCCGGTCTTGTAGCTAGAAGGCCATTGTGAGGACATGTTCTTAGTAGTATAGTAGGCTGTGTTCTGCGTGTGTTGAAGGTGCCTCACGACTTGTATTTATATAGATTTCCATTATAAGGAAGAAAGTTTCGGGGTGCTATGGCCGCTGGGGGTTGGGGGGGTTGTGTTTAGGCAATTTGTAACATAATGGGTCACTGACTTTGGCTATTCCGTTTTCCGCATAACCATCTTTTTCGTGTTGGTATTGTTGGTGTGATTATTATTATTTTCTGGGGAGAAAAAAAAGAAGACATGAAAGCTGTTTAGTAAACGCTCGGAAAATTGGTTCTAAGAAACTTTATGCCATCCGCTTTGTAAATGTGTTGTATATACAATATGTTGCGAAGTTGTAGATTGCACTTGCAGCGTTCTCTCGGAAATTAATTTCCTGGAAATGAAACATTGCAGTGAAGTTTGTAAGGGCGAGGTGTGTGAAAAGCGCTGGCAAATGGTCGAGAATTTATCTTTGTACTTTTTAGTATTCTTTTCCAAGGAAGGTTTGTTTCTTTCTTTTCGGTGAAGAGCGCAAAAATGTTTTATTCGGGGGAAAACACCTGTAGAATGTGAAAAGGGTTAACAGTCACGTTTGCACTGACGCTCAGAAAATCATGAGCCAGACAGACATAAGACCACCCTAGTTCAAGGAAGCGCGTATTAACCAGGAAACCCTACTGTTTTATACGAGTATTCTTTGCTCGGACTCCCGTGGACTTTACTTCGGGAGTCCCTGGCGCGGTTAGCATTTTTTGGGGGGAAAGAAGCTTTGTATAACACCTGTACGCGTAAAACGAATCGCGATGTGTGTGATTTGCTTTACGTCGAACCTCTGCAACGCAATTCTACAAATCACTCTCTGCCTAAGTTTTGCATAAAAATCACAAAATCCGTCATCAAAACCACCAAATATGTGATAACACCACAACCGGGTTGAAATATACACCTGTTTTTTATTTCGTTACCTTATTTTGACTACTTTTTTCTTCCTTGGTGAAAGTTTATTTCTCTAGTTGTGTATCACAGTGATGAGCATCTCTTATAGTTTCTTCTATACAATTTCTATACTATTTCTATCTTTTTTATGCTGTTCGTTTTATTCGACATTCATTGGTTTCACTTAGTAATGGAATAATAGCATATTGCAACCGTTTTAAAAAGGGAAAAAAGTAGCATATTGTAATACTACTGACAAGAAATGTACTAGGATATCCATCCCTTTAGCAGATAGAAGTCCCTGTTTCGCCAGCATACGACGAAAAAGAACATGGAAAAGATGACTCATTTTTTTTTACTGACCACGTTGAACTTCTGCCAATCTGATATTCCGTCATGTCAGAAGAGATGCGCCTAACAAGTCATGAAACTTAATGTTTTAGATTGAGTGGTACTTACCGTTGGGAGAATCGTAACATATCATTGTAGCTTAACCTGTCACCGTACGGAAAATCATTTCGCTTTACGTGAAGTTCGGGTTACGCGAGTTTCCTTAGGAACGCATGACCTCACGTCATTAGTAATCGTATTGTGTGTTTTCTTTGCAGTCAAAGAGATAGAAAAAGGGCGCGAAAGGAAGAAAAGTCTTAACGAGGAAAACGATGAGGTATTTTTTTCTGGTCATCTGAAACCTTTCGCATTCGTTTCGCAACTTCAGATTTATTTGCTATGGGGGTTGGATGTGCGGTAAAAGCAAGTTACAGTAGTTCCTGATTAGCAAAGTTTTGCAATCTAAGTCGTGATCACGCTGACCGCTGTTAGTTGGAGAGAGCTGAGGTGGACTTGTTTAACAGTTAAGGACTCCCGCTCGAGAAGAAGTTCTTCACAGTGCCACCAGAAAATGATAATAAAAAGTTGCCCAGCGGTGTATATTTGTGTCGTCGTCTTGGAAAATCCTCAAGTGGCTTGCAAGACGAGGAGTTTTTAATTAATCCCGCTGGTTCGGACAATAGCCTTGATGAACGTCATCGACTAGACCCATAAAGTTGTCGCCCGGAGGATTATGCTTCCTGCACCAGAGGAAAACCTGACCTTAGATGGACCCGCTCCACTTCGGTTTTTACCTCTCATCTTTTGCCTTTTTTTCCCATCTCGCTCTCTTTTTTTTAAGAAAGAGAACTACTTGGGTCTTCTAATTAAGTGAAGAACGTTCTGTTTCCACTGCTTGAAATTTTCTAAGGCCTTTCCTAGCTCTTCACTAGTCCATTGATGAAAGTCCTGATTTTGGGATCCTACACGAACCCATCCTTTAGTAAGTCTATATGTTAATCTTTCGAGGCACTTTGGAATAATTTATAAAATAAAAAGAATTTATGCGCTAAAGTAGGCACATAGGGAAGGGCTAGATAAACAAAAAACAAATAGATATACTTGCGTAATGTTTCGTTTGGATGTGCTTAATGGAAAGTGAATTGAGTTCAACTTTAAGAAGGTACAGTACTTTGCACAAACAGAACTACAAATGGAGCTGGGACTGCGCTTGAGGACAGAAATGGAATGGCGAAATGAAGGAACATTCCTGTTATTAGAAAAGGAAGATCATCACAACAAGCAAAGGAATCAGAGAAGTGTCCTGTGAATTAAGCAACACTCTATTAACTAACTCTAACACTGGAGTACTGGAATGTTACGTCAGCGCTGCAGCTCAAGAACAAAATACACATATTTGAAAAAGAAAAACGCAACAATGGATTTGTGTCTATCATTGAGAAAGCGGCAAGGAGATCAAATTACGTAATTGTGAGCTTTCCCCGCTCTGGGTTTTGCTATACCCAAATATTGCAGTAAATAGAATTCCCCTCTAAACTGATACTACTAGAGTGAAAAAATCAGACTGCAAAGATTTAATGAAGGAATTTAATTAGGTAGGAGAAAAGTGTGATGTCAAAAATTCCTTTCGTGTAAATGAGGTAATTGAACAATAAACCCTCGGTCTTTAGAGGTATTTCTGCATCCTTAAGTCCCACACCATTTCTAAGTAGAATATTGAAAGTTAAAATATATAAGTTAATGTTTAAGAATTCAGAATCTATGAAGAGAACGTAAAGAATTTAACAATGAATTTTAACAATTTAGCGTAAAGAATTTAACAATGAATTTCCAAGAGTCAGTTGACATTGCGACAGCGAGTACATGTAAGAAAGGAAACAAACTCCCAAGGTTCATAAAAGTGTAAAGATTGGCTAAGACATTACAACAACGAATAAACTTTACGACAGAAACGGAACTTGTTGGAGTGTCGCAATTAATACAAGTTTGTAAAAATGGGGTTGCTAGTTAAGCTACAGAGGATCATTTTGAAGAAAAGAGCTTGTGGACTGATGAAAAATCAGTATACGGAATTCACATAAAATTAAAGAGAAAGAATATAAAACTGCGTATCAACAGAAAAAAGCGGAAGGTGGACTCAGTTTTAAACGACATATTCACCGTTAAGTCATACGTAGAAAAAAATGAATTAGTGTTAACAGCAATACGAGAATCAAAATGTTTCCTGATGTAATTAAAATTTCCATTAAACGAGATAGTAGTTTAAGATACATATGCTTATGTCACGCACCAATTCAATTACTTCTTATAAAGTTGTAAAAGAATTCTGATTACAAGATAAAAGCAGCGAACAAGTTTTTGTCGTCTGTTACTTAGAAAAGTGTCCATCAAAATGGGAAACCCCAAGTTGCTGTCTTTATCTTGCAACATGATCGGAAGCTACTGAATGTTTAATCTCGTTTGCAAACCACCTTCTTCCCTTTTTTTTAATTACGTCCAACCGTAAAATCCACTTGTGGTGAATTCCTGCAAGAAATTCTGTTTGCTTTACCTAAGATAGACTCCTAAACGCTTTGTAGGCAAAGTGTTCCCCAAGACCTATGATTATAACAGATCAATATCATTTTCACAGTTATAAAATAATACGAGCTCGGGTTAAAAGACAAAAAAGAACATTTGGTTCAATAGTCTTTCGGGCAGTAAGCGCGTTGGCAGGTAGCAAATAATGACACCTGTTCGGACCTTTTCTTTCTCTTCATTTCTCTCTCTTTCATTCTTTTCTACCTTTCTTTCCCTCTCATCGCACCTTTTGCCTAAATTATACAGGCAACAAGCCGCCGAATTACGCACACTACGTTTTTTTGTCACACATAATTTTTTATTATTATAGACACTATAGTTGAGAAGTTTCTTTTTTTGGGGTCCGCTCTTTCAAAACCCTTCTGATGTTTGTCACTGTGGTGCTTCTTATCTTTTTAGAATTAGTGCCACGAGAATGACAAATTAGCAGTTCGAGACTCGCTAATTACTTTCGTTTTCTTCCTGAAGGTGAAACAGGCTCGAATACTGTAAATGGATAAGAATAATAGAATGAAAAATTAAAAAGCGGACCTGGCCCAATGAATTTTTCGGGTGAGTTTCATAGCCTTTTGTAATATAGAACCCCCATTTTTTTAAAGGGGTTGTCGGGGGTAAGAAAAGGACGAGTTGGGTAATTTATCACCGTTCCGTACGGCAAAGGTAAAACCGTCCTCCCATCTTTTTCCGTTTTGCTTCTGCTTTCTCTGAGGCGGCTCAGCGTCGAGATATCTAACTTTAGCTACCCAATTTCGCTATCAATTTTTCCTCTCTTCACTTTTTAATAATTTCATTTGGGGAGGGCGAAGGTATGGAAAAGAAAAGGAAGAGAGTCGAGGATGGAACTCAGGATGTATATAATGGAAGAAAAAGTTTATAATAAAATGGGTGGCAGCAACAGCAGCTTATGGGGTGAACGAAAAAAAGCAGGTTACTACCTTTATGTATTAAGCGAAAAAGAAAAAAATAGGAAAAAAGTAGACGAAGTAGATAAATTCCCGGTGCCGTGGCAGCTTCTTCCTTTGCCGCCGCTTGATAGCAACGACGCAACGACGTCCTTGCACGCAAACCCCTTTTTCTTTTGATTGTTGTACTGCTTGCATGGCTTCTTTTCTTACCTTCTTTTTTCACCTTCTTACGCTGTATCTTATCTTTTTTTTTTTACTTGGGTCGCTTATACGCCAGAGCCTAGACTTGTTGTATATTAGATGTACTTCACTTACGATGAAGTTTCTGTGGTTCTCCAAGGCTCAACCTTATGGCGGAAATTGCATGAAGGCTCAAGAATTCGATTGTTACCTCAAGCGAAGTGACCCCAAAAGAGTATTCAATCCTTAATACAGAATGCACATGATACCTAATTATTTTCAGAATTATATCGCGGTATTATGCTCCCATTTTCTTCCATCTTCATGGGAAACGACGACTACAGCTGAATCTCGCTATAAATGAACCGCTTGTTATAACCAAATGTTGGCTATTGTGAAGGAGGTAATCTACGTAAATGTTCACAAAAAGCGTCCTATATGATTAGGCAAAGAGTAAAATATCTGAATGCTTCGTCTGCACCTCGTGTATGTCTGCTCCAACCTATAAGCCAAAGCATGTAAATTGTTTCCGACGCGGAAATAAGCAACGCCGACGCTGGTCTTCTTTTTTCTTTTTTTTGTCCTTTGCTGAATTTCGGATATACCAAACCATCCACTCCTGACACGGAGATTCCTCACAGCGAGTTTCCACTCTATATTGACCGATAAACCCATATCGCCGTCTTTCTGTAGTCTTATTGAGTATTGAATCGCCATATTGAGTCTTGATCGCATAGGGTTACGGTGAAATGTGCATTTGTTTTTCAAAATTGAAACCTGTGATATGTGGCAAAATGTATGCAAACGAGTACGGCAAAGAGCGCAAGCTCACGCTGTTTGCATAAATAAAAAATAAATAATAAAAATATTGAGTCTTGATCGCTTAGCTCTCTTCACTGTTTCAGCGTTTGCCTTTGTCACACCTCAAACGCGGGAAAAAATTCCTTCACAGTCCCAAATGCCTATGTTTCATTGGCACGATTTTCTTGTCCAAGACCACGCAAAAATTGAACGTTGCCATCTATGGACCCAGACGACATTTTCCCCCATTCATACGACGTCACTGCCCATTGGTCAGCTTAATACGGCAAACGGCATCTAGCTACAAGATGGTGACGTTCTATTTTTGCATGGTACGAAATTAGACAATTGATTCATATGTAAAGATGGCGCAATCGGCACATCGGATAATACAAAATACTCCTTTGTCGCCCTGACAATAAGGCGCAAAGTAAAGTTAAATAATCAGGAGCTGACAAGACAACGTCCAGCTTACAGATTTTTTTTTTAAATAACCTAGGAAACTTTAATAAAGTGTGCCGATTTGTAACGGTAGAGATGAAATTGCACTTTTCGCTACTGCAGTGGCATTGTTATTATTATTATTTTTTCGGAGTGAGATCACTATGAGATCTACTACAGCACACGTAAATAAAAGGTTCAGTTATGGAAGAAGACAACATTAAAACATATCTAATTCATAAGACTGGTTGAATTGTGTATTGACGTTGGTCTCTCGGATCTTAACGCTGCTCCTCCCCCTCTGTATCGTACTGCGAAACGCCATTGGGATTCACGATATTAGTTCGCAAAAATGTGAGTTTGCAAAGATGGCGACATATGGGACTATTGGTCTGTATGTGGATGAATCACGAGCTAAACTGTGATGTGTTGTAAGCAGCAAAACGTCAATGTCAAGTGTATAACAAGCTATTCAGAATATCTTCGGTGTCGCTTTTCCCCGAAAAGCCCTGTCATATGATTTTTTCGGTACTCCTGGTGTTTCTGTTCTTTATGCTTTCCCTTGTCAACCTTCCCCGATATGTGTTATGTGTACAATGAAGGTCGCCCAGAAACTGGCTGCAGAAAAAAAGGGAGTTCTAGAAGGTGAACCAGAAGCTTTTGACTCACTTGTAGTCCCTTTTCGTTATTTTCCTGGAGAATTTTTAATTTAAAATGCAAATAACTTTTGATACAAGCCATATTATGGGTCTACGTGCTGTCCGTGAGTCCCGTCCGGTTGGGCTTTGTATGATTGGTAATAAGCTGTGTTTTCTGGCTGGGGCGCGGGAGAGTGTTGGTAAAAGGTCAGATCTAGGGAGAAGGGAGGGTTAAAGGGACAGGAAACAATAATACCAAGGTAAAAAATCATCAGGTAGTTCGGTGGTGTCATGTGTTGTGTGTAAGGCTCGTCGGGAGCCTCCAGGAGCAGAGTCGAAAGAGCAAAGAGCACCTGAGATGGATGAGGGGTATGGACCGTGTAGTTTAACTACTTCTCCCCACTCGCTCGACATACAACCACTGCTCTGTCCATTTGGGACTTGAGTTCTATGGCTGGAGACGCGAGAGGGAGGGTTCTGGTAAGGGGCAGCAATGACAGGTTTTTTGGACACTCCGCAGGCCCACAGTCGTTGTGTTGTGTCCAGGATGCGGTTAGCAAGAACCGTTTCTACATACGCACCGCGGTGCAATCACCTGTCACCTCGATGGGGCACTGGGAGTTGATCTTCTTTCTGCTAGTCCACTGTTACCTGTCTCATGAAGCTCGGCTAAGTGATGCATCGCCCCATGGAGGGCCAACGGGGTTTTCGAACCAGGGACTAGACCATCAGCTGGTTCATCACCTTTTCGAGGAATCGGAACCAAAGGCGCTGGGAGTTAAGGATTTCAATGACCCTCGTTTATTTCTAACCCCCCCAAAGAGTCAAGAGAGACTGACACGATCTCTCGGTACAGTCCAATTCCGTGGTAGTCACCACGCTTTGGCGCGGGTACCATGGGCATTTCAACGTTCGAGAGGGCGCCGATTCATAAGTCCTATCGTAAGCCGAACCTTTCAAGCTGTACTGTTTAACTTTAGTTTTGTGCCACAGCTTGTACATTGAAATGTTACTGTTATTTTTTTTATTGTAATTTTGTCTACAAGGGGAGACGTCTTGAACGGGAGGGGGTTTTCTACATTTATATGAAGCGAGTCAGTTAGAGACTGGAAATAAAATCATATACAATAAGGTACATTGTTCAAATGAAATTCGAAGTATCTCAAAGAACAGTGTTAGGAAGATCCGTAAACGTCGCTCACAAAACTGACGTCTCTTCTGATTTTTTCAAGCAAAGAAACAATTTGTAGACCCATTTCACGTAGCTTTATTGTGTTGCAAATGTGTTGCAAAACAACTCAAAGAACAAACCTTCAGTGGTAAGAAATTGTTGAATGTTTGAAGTTTGGTCATTAAGAACGCAAAAGGAATATAAGTTAAGGTTTTCAAAAGACCAATTCGACAACACTTTCCTTTAGTTCACCAAAAATTAGGAAATTTTGTAGTATTGGTCACCCAGGTCTACATGTTATAATTTGACATGCAATGAAGGTGTAATATGGAGACAATTTTAATTACAAAAAGCTACAAATAGAGCGATGATCCTCAGTGATTTGGTCGTGAATATTTTTGCGAATGACTAGACGTGTCAGTAATGAAGTTTCGGGATGGATGTCTAGGTTTTACATGCAATAAGTGCATCTACTCATGTACCGGCAATTTTATTCTTGTTATGATTGGTGGGGAGGAAAGCGCTTGAAGTCGTTGTAGTGCCACAATGTCGCCTACAACAGATAAGTTACCGGTCGAAAGTTGCAGCCCAAGTCGAACTGCCATATATGTTCCAATTTCATTGTTGGCATGGTGCAGTAGCGAAAATAGCAGTCGAATGTGATCCACTGCCACAAGGTAACCAACAATGAAAGCATTACCGCTCGAAAGTTGCAGCACAAGGCGAGCTACCAAATACAATATATTGACAAGTTCATTGTTGGCAACGTAAATGCGAGCAAAATTCTTCGAATTCGTTCGAAGGATAATGGTCACATACACAGAATAAGCTTTCGGCCAGAAGTTAAAGCACACAGTTTTCATTGTTGGTTGAACCTCGAAGGAATCGTAGGAAGCCAAGCGACACCAAGCGTCGTATGTCGGACTGTATTTGGTTGGAGTAATCTTTTTTGGAGTGTCTGTTGATTGAATGGGCGTAACCCTCTCGCCATGTTTTCCGTGAAGGAATCGCTGGGCGGACAAAAAATATTATTAGCGTTAGTATGAAAGTACATAGCGTGAGAAAGGAGTCATTTTTTATGACTTAATTACACATTTTTGCGTTACCTTTGTCCGGTTTCGTCGTGGTCTTCAAAGATTGCGTAAAGGGTGGACACAATGTGCAAAAAAAAAATACTTCCCAAGAGTTCACTAGAGAGCTACAGGGCAAAACTTAAGGGACAGTTGCCCAAGGATTGTTAGCTTTCGTAGGGTAACATCCCCAAATGATACTTTAAGGCTTAAAAGTTGACGATGACGCACCGGGGATCAAGTTATGGAGGGATTGGCGCAGATGCGTGCAGGTTTTTGTGGATGTTGATGTTGTTTCTCAAGAAGAAAAGAATGCCCGTCATCATCCTTGTCATTTTCTGCAGCGGTTGCCATAAGTTTGAACTCAAGACGTTATTATGTAAGCAGGTTATTTTTTCTGGTGAAAAAAAAGAGGCGAAGAGAAAAGAACAGAAAGCTGAGGATGGTATACTTCAACACGATGAAGCTAAAAAGCTATAACAAGAACCTAAACTGAGTCTATGAATACGAATGGCCTTCGTTTTCCGGACAGATACACACACACCGCTATAAATTGTGAGCTAGTCCAAAGCCGCAACCTTGTTGTCTTTTCTAGGTTTCGTGTTTTATTTAATTTTCTCTTGAAATATTTGAAGTCGTAAGTCACTGGAGTTTGGAAACAAAATGATACATTCATCGATTTTTTCCCGTTTCTTTTCAGGGGTATCGGAACCTTGAGATTGGAATGAGAAAGGGATTGAAAACGTTACGGGTCATTAAGATGTTAGATATAACGTGAAAATGACATGTTACTGGAAATGTAGTTTCAGATTCCAGCAAAAAAAGGAAAACATAGTCTTTTAAACCACCCTTGAAGTTAAAGTTAGTATTCTTCGTAGTGTTTGATTTGTTCGGGGGTTTATTGTAATAATTATTTCGCAGCAAAGGCGGGGCATAATTCTTCAATTTGCAGCGATTTTTTTGCGTTTTTTGTCACAATGTTGCTTTATTAACTCTGTTGATGGTCACTGGTGTACTAAATCATAGAGCTGTCAAAAAAGTATGCTAACGATAAGAGTATAATAATTGAAACATTTTTAATTAACTTGATTTAAGCCTTCATTACTACTACATAGTGTGTTCAAATTCTCACGACTTCTGAGCTTCTGGTTTAGTTCCCTGTGAGGAACATACCGGTCTTAATACCCCCCACGTTTTTCTATCTTGTTCTGCCTTCGCGGTCTCGGATATTTCTTTTTAACTTCTTTTAGGGCTCATCACTTCCGACGGGAAGCCCTATCCAGCGATGGACATGTGTAAGTAGCTTTGAGGGAAATTAATTCGTGAATTCGCTGTTGATTTGTGAAATTGCATAAAAGCACCGTTACAGTTGCTAAATGAACCTAGTCTACTAATTTTGTCAACTGGGTGTACGGTATACACTTACAACTCGGTAAAGATAGCTTGCTGTGGTGTCTGAGAAAATGGCGGCAACAACGAAACTATACGTTGTGTTCTGGAACCAGCTACGTGCAACTTACACCGAACGATAGATGGCCGACTGATAGGGCGTGAATATTTTTAGTTCTCTGTCTTCTGGCAGATCCCTTTTCTTTACAAATCGTTCATAATGTTATCAATTGCAGTAAGAGCTGTAAAAGTAGTTAGTCTGACGTTCATAAAAAAGTTCGATGAAACTTCGAGAGATGAGATTTCTTGAAAATACAAAGTCATTTTTCTAACAATAAAAAATATAGGAAACGAAACCTATTTATACAGAGTTTTCAACGATGTCGGAAACGCTGGACTGCGTTTCTGTAGTCCATTAGAAGTAGAATGTAAAAAAAAACAGGAAATAAAGTTATTATTTCTACTGTCCTCCGCTTATGAGCGCCACATGTAACAGGGCAACCGCCTTCATCGAACACCTCAAACGGAATTTCGGCAAATGCGGCGTCATAAACAGAAGAGATTATTTGAGTGTCACAGAAAATCCATTTTGATGTACAGCTGTTTAGTTAGAACAGTAGCTTTTATTTGAACATTGATTTAATCTTATACACTAATGACGAATTGCGAAAATATCATTCTGGTTGCCGCATATGTGGAAACCTTCACACGAAGTGACTCAAAACAAGAAGAAAACTGAACAGATAATTTAAAGAGTGCCTTAAAAAAACGAGCCGCTTATCTGATCAGTAATGATTTACGGATTGCCTTATTAGTGATGAGTAAAAATAATAATCGTTTTCTCAGTTTTTCTGACACAATGACAGGTGGCAAATCTGCAAGAAATGACAAATCTACAATGACAAATCTGAAAATCTCCAACGTAGGTGAAAGTTACAGTAATTGTAGAATATTATATTCATATATTATTTTACTGATAAAATGCAAACGTTAAAGTGAAAAAGCGACTCAAATATAAGTTTTGCTAATTACTGAATTTTTGCCAGCAGGATCTGCCGCATTACAATTAAGAGGTATTCGCGACTAATAAAATGATGGTGATTGACTTAAAAGCCAATGAAACTTTCATTTTCAATCGTAGCATCTTTATTATAAGACTAAGAGAGTATTCTTATTGCAAATTTGGTCTTTAGATGGAATTTCGCTTCCTTGGTCAAACTATGCGATTAGCGTATTTACTTCAATGCAGAGTAAACTTCGCCACCATAGTGCTCGCTGCTCACTGACGCTCCTCAAAGTGAGTATTACCTAAAAAGTCCTCATTGTACAAGTTCCTCCCTCGTGGGCTAACAAATACTTATCAATATCTTGTGGTCCAAGCCAGATCTAGGTCGTGGAAATTTCCGCGGTCCAATCTCTTTTACCCAAATGGATTGCAGTCTTCGGGACAAAAAGCCATGTATTTCCCTAACAGTTTGCGGTGCGATAGAAAGGGAACCTAGGAACATAATTACGCAAGCACAGGGCTCGGGAAAGTCAAATGTCGATAGCGAAAGTGGTTTAACATTGGCAATGCGATGTAACGAAACATGACGTTGTAAAAAGCAATACAGAACGTATGTAACATTCCATTCCAAGTTGAAGGCCGCAGTCAAAACCCTGAAATTTTTTCACTCTTAACTCCGGAATTCATGTTGCAAATAGCCTTTTTGGAAATTACCTTGATTCGCGGTGATTGTTTAATATCGTCTCAATTCTGAGCTATTTTTTGCCAAAAAAATGGCTTAATAAGAACTTTTATTCATCAGATTTGCAAGTTTGCTGCGAAGAGGGGAGAGAATTTTTCAAATAGAGGTTCAATTACGCTCATTTATATCAGCCCGGATCGATTGTTGCACAGAAATTGGTACTGTGACACGAATTACCTACTCAGAAGGATACAAATCTCTTCCAAAATCAAGGAACCAAGTAGAAACCCATTTCCCAAAAGGGGAAAATTGAGTTCGCTGCCCTACGAGAGCTTTTGCCAAACAGTAAGAGACTCTAGTTATTCTAACAACAACAATAGCCCCTCACGTTTTATGAGCGTTGTCGCTGGCACATCTCCACGTTTTTCAGGGACCCAAACTAAGCAGACGGACGCTCAGGTGCGAGAGAGAGAGAGAATGAGTAGCGCGTATGTAAAGAGTATGTGTATCTTCCAACGTGTATGTATGTGTGTGTGTGCGAAAGGCCGAGCGAAAGCCCAGTAGCAGGTCCGTCAACGTTTTTGGGGGGGCTCAGCGGGGAACCATATCATTATCTCTTCTGGTAGCTTTTTCTCCCTTTTTACCTGGGCGCCAGGGTCTTTTCCTTTGGTTTTTCTGGGGGCTTCCAAGACGACTTTCTAGTTACATGGACTCCCTGACGACTTTACAACTTTACTGGCGTTGCCCCTTTTGTTAAATTATTCCCTCAGCGCTCTTAGAAAAGACCGCGAGTAGTCCATACACGACTTACAAGTCTCCCGCGTTGCGTTTTGCGCTAGAGCATGACGTAGCAATATATTTTACCTGAACTGTGACTGCTGACTGACTTACTGACTGACTGGCGAACATTTCCACGGCCCATCCAGAATCAAACAGCCCAGCTCTCGGCATTAATACAGGGGAGAGTGCAGGAGGGGCGAGTGAGTCCTGTTCGGGCGAATCATTCAAGAAGCTTGAATGAGAACAGCTTCGCAGCGTGAAGGTATTGATTCTGACGCGAGACGAAAGTAACATGTCTCTCTTCCTTTCTGGAAATACGAAGGAGCTTATAAATAGACGAGTACAATATTTGTAAAATGATCAACTCCAGTGGAAACAAACCCAAGTTAATCCTTAAAACACAAAAATATCTAAAAATTTTGAAAGAAAATCATGCATGTGTAACACTAAACGATGAAACTGTATTTAAATACATAAAGAAACGATACCACTTCAAAAGTCGGAAAACATTCCAATGAAGTCAAAAGTATTATTGTAAATACACGACATTTACGTCAGCTCAGGCGTCAATACTACTAGTATGCGATTTTCGCGAATGATGAGTCTAACCACACAACTATTGCGACGGGGAAACTTTCATTGTTACTAAGGACGAATTTTCGAAGCGCTAGAAGCTCCCGAAAGGAAACTTTCATTGTTACCTAATACCGTTTGCTTGGTTCGATATCTCAGACGAGGGCTTCACGATGGAGCCGCCTTTTATGTTGCGGTACACTTATGATGTCTTAAGTCAGGAAACGGTTAGAAAAGACAAAAGCTCTACCAAGGATTTTTTTGGTCAGCGATAGTCGAAGACGGTGAAATCTCGACTCGTGATTACTTTCGAAGCTAAGGCAATGAAATGACAATCTCTCCTATGTATTAAAAGACTAAAAAGATAGAAAACTGAAATGCATACATGTATTGGCTGTTCTTCAAGTGAATACCAGTTTTCGACCTAGCTTTAAAACTGTCCCATACTCATTAGCACCGCATTACTTCATATTCTAGTACTATACTTAAAAAGGCGGCCTACTTTAGTCCAAACGCAACTTATATTGCTTGTCGCACAACTGTATGGAAGCATTATTGTCGCCCAATAAGTCATTATACATTTAAATGTCCCAATAAACCTAATGACAGTATGAAATATAGCAATATATATTACATTATATATTATATAAAGGTGTGCTATTGCTTCAATTAAATTTTGAAAAAGATTCAATTATTGAAACACTGCCGAAAGTCTGAACCTTGGAAGATTGGGAGTTACCTGCCAGTAAACGGAGAAGCCTGCTTCGACTAAACGATGCTCTCTATTACGATTTATTTATGGAACATAGAATTCGCCGTTAGTGAACGCTCTACTGTAATTTTAGCAAAAAAAAGAAAATGAAAAAAATCGCTCACTAAATCATAGATCGAAAATACTATTACTTTACACAGAAAAAAATCAAATTTATACAGTTACGGACGATTTGTTTTTAAGGTGGAGTACTTTGGTTAAACTCACGAGACAGGGGATATATTTTGTTGTCCTCAAAGCACTCGATCTTTTTTTATTTAAAGAGGCGGTACACAATGGAAGTTTAGTGTACAGTACGTACAAGCAGTTACCTATTATGTTAGGTAGGTTATGTTCTGGAATGTACACTTTGTGTGTGCTGGGGGTGCGATATTTAAGGTCCTAAATTGGGGATACGGATTGAAAAGCATTGTTGGAAGCCAAGTGTGCAAGCGGGAAATCATGCTGTGTTCCTAACTTGGCAGGGAGCATGTCCACTTTGTGGAGGAAAACCAGTAAGAAAGAGAGGGGGGACTCGCTTGTCCTCTTTGAAGGATTTTTTATTCTATTTTTTTTTAATACAAGTACCAGAGGCGAAGAAAATCCATCTCTCTTTTACAACGACCGCCAGGGGATCTGCTGTTAGCGAGGGAAGAACTTGCCTTCGGTTTTACTTGACAGTCGAGACAAATGTCGGACGCTGCGAGACGTCCCGGCACCCATTTTTTAATGCTCCAGGTTTTGAACGTTACCGAGCAGGTGCCATTCAAGCTTCACTACCTTTTATATATATGGAACAAACCTTAAAAGAATTATAAGACACAACCTTCTTACACTTTTTCTCAACTATTCAGAATTCTAAGGTATTTAGTATCAAATTCCAAGCAGTTTCCATTCTCTTTTTAACTTTTTTCTATTTGTGAAAATAACCTACCTTCAACATAGACTAATTACAACTATGATGAATGAAGACGTAGCTCATTAAAAGCTTACAATAAACCTTCGAAAAGGAAAGTGAAAAACGAAATTGCGAATATTACGTCTACAGAAAGGTTCAGAAAATTCCAGCACAGAGGATTTCCTTTGTTGCGCTGTTTCAATGTTAGATTTAAAGCTATCTCGTAATACTTCGGAAAAACGGTATAAAAAAATTAGAAGCGAATGAAACTTAATATTTTCCAAAGTAATCTCAACTGATGCCAAGTAGTATAGATTTTGACTATTTTATGATACCAAATATGTTTTGAAAGACGGTACCAAAGGGCGTTGTACGCGCTAGCTATATTACATTAAACTTAATGGCTCTGGTTTTGTGGCTCGTAATCCTGTCATCTTGTATGAATAATTAGAATACGAGTTTCTCGCGACATTGCTAATACTTTCGTGGCTTTCAGGGTAAACCGAACGATCTTTAATCAGAAATTCTGATTCTAAAAATATTTTTCTCTGTTAAATTATAAGAGATAACTGCGTGGGATTCTTGGTAACTTGTTCGTTCGCTTTTGCGAGTAACTTTTATTTCTAATTTATCCCCGCCCACCCCCCGTCGTCCTGTCTTTCTTCCTCTCTTGTTCCCTTCTCCCCTTTTTCTCGCGCAACGTGACAATTGAAGAAAGAAGTGTTTTATTGTTGAAAGAGTTAGGACATCAGGTGGAATTTCCGCCGTATTTTTCTTCCTTTTGTATGTCTCACTTGTCCCTTGTTGTAAAATTCGGGATTCTTTCAGAAAAAGGGGGTCGAGAGAGCAACTAATGTATGACGTGCAGACAACGCTAAGAGAAAGCCCTCCTGTGGCGACTTTACCGGACCCTTGACTTGCGGAAAGGAGGGAATTGAATGCTTTATGCTTCTCGGGCATTTTTCGCCCGTTTGTCTTTTTTTCCCCTTTTTTTCTACCGTCTTCCCCTGGCTTGAAAAGCTGAGAAAAGTTTGGCGAGTACTTACTCCTGACTTCCCCCCACTACGCCCTTTTATTTCAATTTACCCACGTTCAAAAGGATACTCAAAGAATAAACTCAGAAAGAGTAGTTTATACCGAGCAGTTAAAAAGTAGGAAAATATTCTCATAAATTGTTTTAATAAGGTTTTTATGTTAACAGCAAACCAAGCATTATATTCTTATGTCCTTCACATACATCTTAACTTTGTGCCACACAGCATGTGCACTGGCTCCTTACAGACACTTGCATTATAGTACTGTACATAGGACAGTACAGTTATCACACAATAAAAGGACAGCCACGAAGTTACAAAGTTCTAATTAAGCCCCCTGAGGTTGATAAAAATTCAGGACGACGCTCAAAGGACGCTTCTTTTACGAATTTGCAGTTAATATAGATTAGCACGCTACTTGAAACAATTGGAAACGCTCGTACGAAGCGCAAAGAAGGCAACTCATACAAAGATGGCGTCACCTTAAAGAAAAGTCAACCTATATTCGCGCTATACGAAAATAACATCTAAACGCAAGGAACTGTAAGTCTAATAAAATTAAATACTAGACTAAATGAAATTTGATCTGTTTAGAAATACATTTAAGAAGAAAATGTGCCTAAAAATCTTTGTTCATGAAGTATTCTACCGCTTGAAGATGTTTCTGATATTACACATAGGGTCACATGTTAAACAACAGCTGAGAAAACTACTTCTTAGTTATTTTGATCTAAATTGCACTTCATCCGTTACACTACACGTTAATAAGTAATCAACACCAAACTCGTTCTGGCATGAACGATACGTACTTCCCTAGCGCACTTACAATTTTGTCAAATCCCAAAATAATCCCTCATACTGTATTCGATCGCCAAACTGGCAACGCTTAAAACTCCCAGACGTCAAGTATAGGATTCACCATCCATCCCAATTCAATCGCTTACATAATTATCGAAAAAAGTAAAACCCGATCTGATAATCTATATTGGAGTAAAAGATTGGCACTGGCCTTCCAAATGTGTAACTGTATGATACCGTAAACAACAAAGATCTGTAATAACAATTGAAGATCAATTAAAGTAGCTGGCAACAAGCATGGCCTACGACGGCATTTAAATAAAATTACTTTTAAAGATTTTCTTTCAGTTTCTTATTCTTCTCTTTTCATTCACTTTTACATCGTACTCTTTCTTTTTTTCCATTTTATCTTTTAAATTTCCACTTCTTTCACATTTTACTTATTCTTAATTTCTATATATTTATTATCAACTTTATTATCTATTCGGTTTACTTCTCTTTGGTTTATGTTTGAGTAGACCGACACACTAAATTTTTGAGGTTTTAATCAAGGTCTGGAGTTTGCTTGTCCATATTCTGGGGATCCCGTGAGAGAAGTTGCTGACACGTAAGACAAGTAGCGAGTGGAGGGTGTTGGAAAAGTTCGTCAAGCTTGGGAAACCATCCTCGGATTATTTCCGGTACTGTTGCTCTTGCCGCTTGTGGCGTCCGTATTCAGCTAGAGCGGAAGACAATGGCGTAGTATCTTTCCTCAGTGAAGGAAACCCAATTTTTTTTTCTTCCTAAAAAATTAGAAAAAAAGCTAACCCTCTTCTTATACGTTTTCACATGTAACAAAAATTGCTGCACATTGCTGAGGTCATGCAAAAAAAGCCAACTCTCGTACAAAGAGTCCCTATACCTTCAGTTCAATCTTACAAAATAAAAATCCTGTCATGGGCAAGAAAATGGGCCGATTAGGGGTTGGTAGGGGTTAATGGGGTTACTATGACTCTTTTGTGCTCGACGGAGGTGAGTTAGGGATGAGAAGCTGCTAGGGGTAGAAATCCTATTGGAAATGCATGTCACTTGTCAAAAGTTGTAAGCTTTTGGTCCTACGTGTAAGTTAGAGTGTACAGTGGAGTGTACTGGAGTAGTACTTGACCCACACACGTACACGTGCGTGTTTATATGCCAGTCCCATGGGAAGCCTTCTCCCCACCCCGAAATTACGCAACTCTTTGACTCCTCTTACCTTTTAATGACGCGTGCCCCTTGCGGTGTGTACAGGGGTGGAAGGGGTTTCCTAAGCCAGGGATGAAACCATTAGGCGTACAAGAGCAGATCACCTGACTTAACTCGAGCCACGTGCAAAGGTAAGCGTTGCACACGTGGTATTTGGAATTGGAGTAAGGGGGGGACCACAAATTGGTAAGCCCCCTTGACAGCACGCTTTTCACCCTCCACCTTCCTTGTTTTCTAACGTGTGGGGGAGGGGTTTGATATCAAAAGTAGCAGTTCGTATTTTACCTGTTTTTTAGCTCGACAAAAGGAGACGGGAGCTGCGGTTACGCACAGGGCTTGGCGGTAACCGGATGAGGGGGTCATCCTGTTAAGAGATGGAGAACCATAACTGTCATTCATACTGTAGAGCTTTTGTTACAGAGCTCAATGGCATAACCCTCTTTTAGATAGCTTTCTTTCTCACTCAGATGAGTTGTGATGTAAGTTAGACGTCCAATACTTGGATAAGTTTCGGGATTAGATCTGGTGCAGACACTGACTATACGGAGGGGAAAAACGTTTCCTTTTGCGTGGAAAACGGTAGAAAGGAGGGGAGTACGTGAGAAATACGTCAAATTTTATCTATAGAGTACGGTAGTACTCTATATAATGCATTCGGGATGGGAAAAAAGGAACTCGGTTTTCTCTGAAACGACACAAGCTACTGGCACGTGTTAGGTACTGAAAAATGCAGGAAAAAATCCTGTAGTGTGATTTTTATTTTTTATGTTCGTGATTTTTATGAGAGGGCAGATATTCGTAATCTTTTGGAAAACGTCTTGCATTCCATTCGCATTCTTTCGTACACTTTTCGTTGCTATTGTCACGCCAGGAAAAGAAAGGGTTCAGGTCAGAAAAGGAGGGGTTTCTTGACGTCACGACTAAGGCACAGTGAACTGGGCCATCCGTATGAATTCGCATTCTTTCGTACACTTTTCGTTGCTATTGTCACGCTAGGAAAAGAAAGAGGGTCGATTGCTTCGGTGGTTTGTGAAATGACACATAGGTGCGAAAATTAATTCCCTTGTGTACTGTGCGGTATTCCCTTGCAAAGCAGGGGTTCTCTCTGGAAACAGGGTGATACCCTGTAAAAAAAATCGCGGGTGCAAAATAAAAGTTGTTCGACTGATTTTCTGTAGCTAGGAGAGACTGGTTTTGACAGAACATCAAATCAGTGCTGTACGGTTTTGTGCGGCAAGTGGTTCGCCATATGATAGCAAATAGAAGACTTTATTTTGGGAAATCGTTCCACAGTCTTTCTTGAAAGTCCATCGTGTATGGATGTTGGAAGTAGTCTGGAAAGAAAGACTTACAAAACGTGGGACGTGCGGTCTCGTCAAATTGGGGTATTTTTGCTTTTAATGCTCATTTGGCGACACAATGGTGAAGCGTACGAGAATCGGTATTCCGCACTCGTTTACGAAGCGAAGACTATGCAAGAAGTCATGGAGTAGGGGAGACCGGGGCACGTCGGTCACTTTTTTGGTCTCGAGTGCCCAGAAGACGTTATATTAACGAAGCGAAAATAATTTTGGTGCTTTAAAGTAGCATTGCCATCCTAGTTATCGTGTGATTTTTTTGGCGAGTTACCTCAAGCCATTATTTTTAAAATTTAATTTCTACCAGAGCCGGTCAAATTGACAAAGTGCCAAAATCATGGGGTAGGTTGGGCAGGACTGTGGGGTACCTTGGGCAATGATGGAATTCCTTCACGTTTTGCAAAAATTTTGCGTTTTGCCAACAACCCTAATCATGTAGACCGAAAACAAGCATGACGTAAAAAAATTAACTAAAACGAA
>JAHZNP010000661.1:0-42981 GCA_020615345.1 Triops cancriformis
GATATTTCAAGTCTATTATGTATTTTTAAAAAAGGCTACCTATTAGTTTTCTTATGGCAAAACACACGGACAAATCGCACTACACCCAAGTCCAAATTGTATCCGCGGTATCTTGTTTTGGACAGTCGGAGGAGCCTCCAGTTTTCATGGGTGTTTGGTGTTATTGTTTGTGTTTTTCAAGCGTACAATACCTCATTTGGCAAATGAGGTATTGTACGCTTGAAAAACACAAACAATATTTGTCCCATCCCTCCTCTACTAAAGGACACCTCATGGGTCATATGGGTAAGTCGGGTAATGGGAACACAGTACATTCCCCCATATATTGTATTATTCTTCTACGGTGCATTATTATGATTCTCTCTTACTTACAGGAGAGAAGTGGCGAGACCGTTTTCTAATTTCTTTGGTACACAGCCTGTTCCTTATTTTTTATGATGACAGACAAGCATTACGCACTGATACTCCAAACGAGGTTCGGATCGATTTGACAAAAAGTCAAAGAGTGAGAAATACTTAAACTTCGTTGCAGCAGTGACAGTGTATGTTTAAATATCATCTATTAGCTTGGGATGAATATTTCCATATTCATATAAGTTACCGTTGTTCATATAAGTGTACTTAATAGCTTATTCTGTAGTACTTCCTCTAGACAGATCTTCTATTTCGCATGGGTTACTAGTTAAGGTGGTGACTAACATTGGTAGGTAACTAGTTAAGTCATAACCGGAATTAACAGTGCTTTTATTTCTGATGGATTTCTGCTGTACAAAATTTGCTCCTTAATGTTGTTTCAATACACGGTCTCCCCTATTAGTGTTTCGTTTGTAATAAATTGGTTTCTTTTACAGTGACCCCGTCGATTCGGGCTCAACAACAGCTGTTGCGGAGCGCGTTATATTGCTCCACTACTAAACATCATACACGAACGGAAAATAACGTAATTAGATAAGAAACGGAACAAACAATCGATCTTGGGACTTCAGTTCAACCTTCTTGGTCAGCAGTGATATTTCTAAATACAAGACGCTCGTTTTTTTAATGTGAATGCGTATTACATTTTTTAATAGAGAAGCATTTTTAAAGTTCGACGCTAAACTTCTTTAACGATAGCAAAGCTAGCGGATCATTTGCTGAAATATAATACGATTTCGGTATTAGGAGACCGTTTTCAATGATCCAAGTAAAATTATAACTTATGTACAATAGTTATGGTTTGAATGAAATTTTGATTGGTTTATTTGATTTGTTGAGAAACGTCAATCGTATGGCTTCCAAGTGTCTCATGAACGTCCTTTATTTCTTTCATGCAAGTATCATCAACACACGGACCTTTGCTATGTCCGTCTCGAACTCTACAGTATTTAATATTCATCCTTTTCTTCAACGTTATCAGCAACATTTTCTAAATGCTTGGTTTGGCACGTGCAAACGCATATGAATATGTACAAAAAGCCTCTCGAAGGTGGAAAGGGATAGGTAAAACTTTTTTCTATGGTAGAAAAAAATCAGACAGAGTAGACGGAGTACAAAGAGAACGGGGTTCCACTTAAGTTTTTTGGATATGGAGCAAAACGAAAAGAAAAACAGGGAAGGATTGTTGATAAAACGACGAGGCTTCGAAAGAATTGCAGTAGGCCTGGGATCATGAAAGGAATAGGACTCGGAATGTAAGGTAACATGATATGCAAATGAGATTGGAATGAGGTATGCATCCCGCAGCGAAATTGCGTAGTTGAGAAGACCGAGTCGTCGGTAGGGGACGTGCTAAGGGTGGGACTCCGCCACCATTCACCGAAGAAGTCCCTCTAGGTGCTAGAGTGAATTCCGTATCTTCGGCTGTAAGGATTCCGACTGCTTGTCAGAGCGTAGCGAGTTCACCAGAAAAAAAATAAACGCACTAATTAAGCACAAGCTCTCATCAAGGCTAAAGGAGCCGTGGCCTCTAGCAAAGTACTGGTACGCGAAGAAAGCGTTAGAACTCACCGTTGTTGTCCTTGCCGCTAAGAAGGCTATCTTCCTCGTCGTAGACGTCGTTGCGAGCTTCTTGGCTTGTATCCTTCCAATTGCGGAGCTTTTTCTTGTGACCTTTAAACCACGTAAATAACTTATAAATACCATATACTCTTTTACAGAGCGTGACTCCAAAAGATATGTGTCTAGTGTGCCAACTTGCCAATACCTTTTTTTGACTTGCCGTGTTTAGCGTCTGAAAGTTTGAAAACTGTAGATAATGCAGTGGTCGACGTCGGTATGGTGGAGGGCGCCGCAATTTCTTCAAGGGAGTGGAATCACAGAATTAGGCATTTTTTTGTAAACCCAAATTTTATAGGAAGTGCCGAATCTAAAAGGAAAAGGACTTGGTACCGTAAAGTTTGATCGTTCCGTCTGTTTCTCCTAATGAGTTTTTGGCGACACATTTGTACGTGCCAAAGTCGGATTCGGTGACGCTCCTGATTTTGAGCCGCATATAAACGCGATAAGCATCGTCGGCCATCACGGATTCGTGTTTGTCTCCTATTGATTGCCGAGCGCGGAAAAATCACCCCCAGAAGCCAAAGAAATGTAAATGAATCCTTATCAAGATTTAGAAAACGGAGCGAGAGAGTGGGGAGAGAGGTCCCAAATCTTTCCCAAGTCTTATTACTTTCGTTAAGCAATATTTTTTCTGACGAAAGATAAATAAGAGCGTATTCACACTCACCGGACAGAATCATGTCGCCCTTAGCGTTGGTCCAGTAATGAATGGCCTTTGGGTACGCTTCCACGTGGCATTCTAGCATGACATGCCCTTGCCCAATATAAGCGCCCTCTAGCTGACTTGGAATCCACAGCATAGGAGGAACTGATGCCCGAGACCCGAAGCGCAATAATTAAGTATGAAAAATAAACACATTACATAGAGGAAAACGTTCTAACACTTTATAATTCCAAAAGCTTAGATCGATTTCAAGTAACCGTGTGAAAAAAACTTACAGAATCGAAAGATTTAAATTTGCAAACTTACACTGAACTTTGAGGACCATACGGTGCGAAACGGAAGGTGGTACTCCATTAGAACTGATACATAAATAGGCCCCCATGTGAAGACGCGAGACTTTAGACAGGTGTAATGTACTGCCTTCCACCACTGACACTAGAAAAGCAATGTCCTGACCTTAACGCAAGCTCACAAAGCTACTGCAACACAAACTCAACAATGATATATGCCTGGATTATGCACTACCATTTATTTGCTTCTTTCAGAACTGTCATTCTTCCCCGTCACCCCACCCAATTTTTCCTCCTATACATTATATTTCCCAAAGATTTCGTATGTCTTCCCAACAGCGTAATTATTTCCTTCTTCTATTACATTTCTTGTGATAGTTACCCTCATTCCCGGCTAGCAAGACGCCACATCATATTGCGATATGCTGCTGATTTATATCTATGGATCCCATCAATACCAACTATTATAGAGCGTATATCGCACGAACCAACCCAAAAGGCATCCAACATACCACATACTGATGGGTCTTTTCCGGTATATATGACTTTTCGTTGTGGGTGTGTGTTTGTGGTGACGGGTATCACATGGTCGTGATGGCCTGTATACCTTCAGACGTATGGCTTTTTGTTGGTCTCAACCATGTGGGTGGCTGTGTGTGTATGTCTGTTATGTGGCTAACCAATTCTTTCAACTCGGGAAAAGGAAAATATCCTCCCCGCCACAGTCTTTTGTAGCAGAACTCATATCGCAGCCCTGGTATAATTTATACGCCAGAGCAACGTCTTTATTGACGGACGGGATTGCGCGGTTTTCTAGTGGAAAATCTCTTACCCCCTCAAGCCCACCCTCCCCTTTCCACAGTTAAAACTGGGCTTGTGGGTCACCCAAACCTCCTCCCTTACCCAAGCCCCCTGATCTAGAGAAAAAGATAGGGTCGCTTGTGGAGTAAATAATCTCGCAGGCCTTTTATACAAGCGTAGGATGCTGCTGCTGCTGCACAGGAAAAGCGCTGTAATGGAATTCTGAGCGCAAGACTTCTCTCACTTTCCTTGTCTTGACTAGTGACCCCCACCTGACAACTAGACTTACTGGGGATGACCCGTGGAAGACGGAGGATAAAGAATGAGCACCTGACACTTACAGCTAGAGCACGATGTGCCGGAGAGAATTGATGGAATTTTGCTTTCAATCCATTCTTTTATCTTCCCTTCCATTGGTTTTTCACCTTACCTGGAACGCCGTTGTGCAAAAACTCCATGCCGTCTTCCCGTCGCCACGTTATCGTCGGCGGAGGATGCCCGGAAGTTTTACAGCCTAAGGAAACGTTAGAACCTTCGCGTGCGACGATTTCGCCGCTACTATCTTGCGCCTCAATTCGGGGCGGCACTAATAAAAGAGATGCACGGGATATTAGAGCAAACGGATTTTTCACAATACACTTGAAATGAAAAATTCTTACCCAAAACTTCAAGGTACCCTGTACTTGATCGCATAGGAACGGTGTTAACCTAATAACAAGCAATTCAGGAGATATTTTCAAGGGATTCGTTTGCAGGATGTTTCTATTTTAGCTTTATGAACATCGTACCTGACACATATACCAGCCTCGGTCATTTTCTTCGACGTTTTTCAACTTTAAGAACCACTGGCGGTGAGCGTTTTGGCTGAGGGATACTCGGGGGTTGCGGGATATAATTTTCGTGTGAATAGTAAGGATAGTTTCCGTATCTACGCGCACCCAGGCTACCTACGATATAAAAATTGTCAAATAACTTAAGACTTGCCCTTGCGTGTCAGAAAAATGAGAAGCTTCTCACGAACGAAATTGTATTTTTTTTAGTTCGACTCCTAACGGTTGGGTCAAAAATTTGTGCCCATGAACCAGGAATTTAAGTAATAATTTAAAGCTAGTAGCAAAACTATAAAAATAAAGTAAGATATAATGATAACATATCTTAAGTCACTGGTAACATATACTTTAATATAACCTCCATAGACACAAAAAGGTGATACTATGAAATGGGTAAGTTCGTAATTATTCTCCCTTCCTTTGCTGTTAAAATAATTAGAAATTGCTACCGCCATCCACGCTATTCTGTGAATTAGTGTACTTTTTTGTGCCAATTTGTAAACTTGGCAAAACTTTCCCTTCGCATCATACACCACCGTCGTTAGTTGAACAAAGTTTGGGTTCACTTTTTTGTCATTGCCTGGGCTAAAATTGTTTGCGGAGTTCCGAACCAATATAATCAACAAAAAAATTGCTGTTTTTGTGTGAAACAGGGAGTTAGTAATTGCTGCTATTTCTATTCACTTACTAACACATTACTGCTATGCGTTATGGGCTAAACAGATAAGCAATCAATCAATTATCTACGCAAGGATATAATTTCAACTCATTTTTATGAGTGTTTCTTAAGACTTGTTATGTCGACATGTCCGCACATATTTTACGATTGTAGTAGTATTTTCCGCGCACCGTCTCGGATTAGCGTAAATTACTGTCGCCAAATTCGCCACTTCACTTTCAGCGAGAGTGGAAGAAATACAGTCAGTCACACTCAGGATTAGATATCACAGTATAGGGTAAACGTGCAGGAAGACACACGTTTCTAATAGATCTGTTACTTTACAATACCCGATTACTGTAGAAGCTCTCTTATCCTATCTCTAAATAGGGAATTTTCGCCAGAAATTTTAATGGCCGTTAATCCGAAGAAGCATAGAAAATTGGATTTATCCGCTGTAAATTAGGCTTTAAAATTAATTAGAATATAAGCTCGAGTGATTTCGCAGTTATGGTTAGTAATATTTCTACTGAAGTTTTTTGTTACTGTCCAGACGAATCATTGCTTTGCCTTTCAGAATTGCACACTATCCCCAGAGTAGGCCACCGGAAAGTAGATTTGCGGAGGAAGAAAATTAGAAAAATAAGACCAATTGCAACATGACTGGACAAGAGGGTTACTTCTATCTTTGGTATGAACAACCATTTATAGTAGAAGCCCCCTTATCCGTCAATTGCAGGAATGGACCCTGCACCGGATAACCGAAAACAGGGTAATCTCAAAAGCGTATAAGATAGCAACTATCGTTCGGAAATTAGATTTACATAAGTGTCTATTGTATACAAACATTTATTGAATTTTTATTTATTTGAGTGAGACATCAGCATTCATATTTTTTTCGATTCATTTACCGTGGTTATTCCGACATACGACCATTTTTATTGCAATTCTTAATCCGATATACAACTTGGTACCCATTATCAGCGCATTCCACATATTTTTGTATCCTTTCAGAGATTAATCGTTGGCTTTCCACTATTTTGCGCTCGTGGTTGCACATTAGGGTAATTAAAAAGCAACGAACCAAAAGAGTACGTTCTCTAAGCGATTACGCTGCAGAAAGCAGGATAACATTCACTAACTGCAGCTTCAAAACCCCTTTAGTACAAATAGTGGACTTCTCACTAAGCTTCTACTTTAGTTTACAGATTAACAGAACTATTAAAATCATCGTGTATAAAATTGCTTTTTTTGCAACGAAAAGTTGAATAAGAGAAAAAAATGACAAAATCATCTCCAGTTAAACCGTGGCCAGAAAAGTCTTTCTACTGTACCTAGCGTATTTCGCGTTCCGTTGTTTACACGGTTAAGAAAAAGGTTAAACAGCACTAACGAATATTGCATTGTATAAAGTCAGTACCGCTCAAGATTTAGGAAAGAGATTAGTGCGCTTACTTTAAAGTGTCCCAAGTGATCCACCACGCAGGGAAGTTGAGCATCGCGTCCAGCCGTTACCGTCACATTAGGCACCGGCTCCGTGAAGACAGGTAATTGCACTGCAACTGTAATTAAGTCCAAAATATGGTTCACATCTTAAGGTGTTATGTAAATTATCTCGACAAGAAAACGAAAGAGCAAGTCCGCCTCTTGAAAAGAAAGTCAAAGCTTCATGGCAAAAGGGCGTGGTTCCTACTTTACGGGACAAGAGCGTATAACATTCTGGGATGCTCTCGAGGGTACTGCTATGCAAATGAAGGAGGCAACAACAACCAACTCACCCCTTTTTCTCTTATCTCTAAATGGAAACTTCGACTCTTGACTTTGACAATACTTTGCTGGAGGGGTATCGCTGTCGCCTATATGGCGGCCTCCGCCAGGGGGCTTGCCTATCCTCAAGAAGTTAAAACGAAAACATTTTTCCGAAGCTGTTCCCTGGGCCAAGGCATCAAAACATCAGCGATGGGGTTGTACACACCCCACCCAGGGGAGTTTTCGGGGAGATTATTCTTTTAACTTGGGTAGAAGGAGACTTTTGAGCACTATGCAAAGGCTTACGCGGAGAAGTTGTCGCGGACTATTGTGTAAAGCAACGTGGAGTGTCGTCGGTCGTCCTGGGGAGACATCTTATATATCCCAGGGTGGCAGGTTACATCTGAGGGAGGAAGGGGGAAGCCAAGCGAAAGGGGAAAGGGGGGAGGGTGGACAAAGGCAGAAACACAATCTTGGTGGAAAGCAATTGTTTTGGGGGAGGAAGAGAAGTTATGGCCCGAACAGTATCGAATTGTCTTGCCGTGAAAACGAAATGGGACAACGACAAGCTGGCTCGGCAACTCTTCCTGACTCCCAGCGACTTGTTTAACACGTTCTGCTGGATGAAACTTGAAACTGGGGGATGGCAGTAATAGCCGACACCTTCCGTTTCTGTCCCTCCAAACTCAGCTTTTAGAGCTTTGACTTATCTTCGAAAGGAGTGTACTGGATTCACTGCACCGTGTGGGGATGGGGCCACGCCCTTTTGGGTGGGTGCTTTTCGAGTCTGTGAATCAAAAGTTGGAAGAAGCGAGCGAAAATTGTATTGCACATCGGGGATCGTGGTAATAGATAAAAAAAGAAGCAAAGGTGTCGGTTTAAAAGGTTCAGAGACTAAGAAAACAACTGGACACTGAAGCAGGAGGCCTAACCTAATGAAGGCTTTGGTTTACTTTACCGACGGAATTTTCTTCACCTCACAACCTAACTGTTTCGCCGGCGTCTGCGAAGCCGGTGCGGCTTTACCTAGCCCAGAGCTACATGATACGGTGATTCGCCACTTTTCAGAATAGTTGCATATCAGTACTAATTTGTGAGCTTCATTAATTAAGTTTTTCAAGAATTTGGGGATGTGTAATTTCCAAAAAACGTAAAAAAATACGTTGGAAATGTTTCTAAATTGTTCTTCACACACAAACATTTCCTTCCTTTTTCATGCCTATTCCGGAATGGTCAGTAGCCTAGTAGTTTGCAGTGAAACAGCTTTGTTTGCAATTATCGCTATCGTAAGTTACGGAGTATTTTCTGGAATTTGGGAAAATAACTGTGGAATAGCTAAGCAGCAGGGATGTTATCAAGACCGACTTTATCGAGACCAAGACAAGATCGAGACCAGAAGAAACTTCCAGAGACCGAGACAATACCAAGACCGCAAGTTTCGAGACCAAGACAATAGTGATAAAAAACCATCGAGACCAAAGACCGGTCTCGAAATTCTAATCTGTTTTGCACTTGTTTTTGACAAGGCAAAACTACAGATTTTTAGCCTAAATAAAATTGGTAGCTTAGACTCAGCCTTCAGCAGAAAATTAAATTATATGAACTGAACAAAGCTTACAAAAGTAGAAGTCGTGCCAGAAGTATCTCGAAAATCTTTCTGAGTTGCACAAAACTTGCACGTCGCCACCCATTTTTGCCGTGAAATGTCACAATAGTGCAAGTCTTTAAAACCGAATTCAATGACAGCGGGAACTTTTGCAGGAACAAGCTTGCGCTTCATTTCCGATTGGCATTCAATTAGAACTAAACATTCTCAATACGTTGAATGTTTTGTTTATAGTAGTGAAAGGAGGCACATTTGAAGCCAATTCCACAGAATTCCGCGAAAGTAGCTTTCACAGCGTAGCTCTAACTCCGTTCAAAATGAACGATTAGAACGAATAGGATTGGAAAGGTAGAAAGGGCCACTTGGACATTGCAAAACGGAACTAAATTAATTTGAAACTACAGTGAGTTCCGCTTACATAAACGTTCACTCAACGTTTAAAATCGAGACCAAGGCATCGATACCAAGACCAAGACTGGGGTAAATTTTTTAAGACCAAGACCGACACCAAGATCAGACGAAAAAATCGAGACAAGACTGAGACCGAGAACTACATGGCCTCGAGACCGGTCTTAAGACCAAGACCAGGTCTCGAGAACACAACCCTGCTAAGCAGCATAAAATACATTTACTTAGTTTGCTTGCAGATTGACCATTCTAATTGGTTTGCGTCAATACCATGTTCAAACATCATCAATCCATTTCCCATTTGTATGGTAAATCTTTTAATGCCTTACGTAACCTTTGACCGATATTTCAAGGGAAACATCAGAAAGATTACATTTCCTGGCAAGCAAGCCTTTTGCGTAGCAACAGCTACTTTTGCTGGAAACTAAACACTCCAGCATTTGACCAGGATTGAGAGACAGCAATCTCAACACATAAGTAATCGTATTCCACAATAATGCGGAGGTCTACGTCGCTCAATGTGAGCATATTAATAAAGTAGCTTGACAAAACACCTACGAAGAGATAGGAATTTCTACTGTGTTATGATATAACATGAACACTAGCTTACCGTAAGTTTTAGAGTAAGACAAAACAGATCACAGAGTTCAATGAAGTTTCAGTAAGGAAATGTCAAGCATTCAAAACAACAGTCAACACCAATAATATACTACTGCAAATAAAAGGTTACCAGTGGCAAAGTTTAACTGTGACACCAAAAGTTACCAGAAAAAGTTGAATACAGTGAAACCTCCATTTATTTTTACGCCGTTGAAAATGTTGGTCAAATTTTGTTCATAATATCCCACTAGATATCATTTTACCTAAGATTACACACCCAGTAATCTACTGCTGCGTAGCAACAAACTGGATGCATTAAGTGAATATTTGTGCATGTTGACTGCGTGAATTCTGGCGTAATTACAACATCGCCAATGCTATCAAACAGACAAAAAGGATGGAAAGATCTAAAGAGGTCAATAATGAATGCTGCGCATGGAGAAAGGTTTGGTCATATCACATTTCAAGCTTTACAGGCGATTGTGGTTCATTGCAAACTACTGATGATGATTTTGCTGAAACATTAGCTCTAAGGCAGGCATTCGGAGGTGAAAGGTTTGTTGATTTAGATGTAATGACATCGAAGATCTCCTAAAATCGCATGATTAGGAAGTAACGATGAGTGAACGAACTCACTGAGTTAAATCAAGGACACAGCGAACAGAATATTAGAGCTTCTAGAGCCGTGGTTCAAAAAGCCATTGATTTTGTCGAAAGTATAGAACCTGATGGCCAGAACCGGTTCAGGTGACAGAGCCTTGAAATCTCATATGGCACCTTACTAGCTAATTTCGAGTTAAAGACAACGAATAACTAGACAGCAGACAATTGAGGAATATTGTCAGCCCTTAAGGCGGACGTCAGAAGTTTAATGTGGTGATTAGCAGTGCATCAAGGCGGTGATGACTGTATTTTTTTGGAAGCTAAGAGTTCCTAATGCTTGTGATATTTTTGTAAATTTGGAAATAAATCATAATTACTTGAAACATACGTTTCTATCACTATTATCCTTCTACACATAAATGAAGAAAAAAACTTTTTCGCATTCGATAAGAGTAAAAATTCTTGAACATGAAACGTATCCCTATCTTTCCTATGTACTACATGATTCACTTTACGCGGTTTCTGTTTATACGGTATTTTTGTGACGGTATTTTTGAGGACCTCGTCCTTGTTTGTGCAAACCGAAGTAGACACGCTTCATTTGGTCACATAACTGGCAAATTAAAGAAGGCAAATTTTGTTACACTCCCTATTTTTCTCTTTTGAAAAAATTCTCCACAGTGATGGGAAATTTCGCCGTGCTAAATCTGCGTTCCTACAATCGTCCAAGTCTCGTTAAATTTGCTGAATGACCCTAATGTTTGCAAGAAGACAAAATGTCACAAAATGGGGAAAATCTGCCAAGAATGGTCTCAGCTTTGGAGCCGAAATTGCCTGCTGCTTTCCACAACGTCTATATCCCGTTGCAGATTGTACTGTTTTCTATGCCTTGCTATCGGTAAAGCCTTATTGAGTGTTTTAATCGTACAGCGTGTAGAGCTTACGTATTACTCTGCTCAAACAGAAATTACGGAAGATCTTTACGGTTTCTTTTGTTGAAGATGAAACAAAATGTAAAAAAGAAGTGTTGCCTACAACCCTCCGTCAATCCTCTTCTACCACAAAGAAAATCAAAAAGCGAACAAAGGCAGTACATGGGACAATTGGGCAAGCCATCAAATGAGGCGAATTTTGTTTTTCCACGTCCTTATAGACTTCGAGGAGGATTTCAGAATGTGTCATAAGCGATGCACCGAACTACCATGCATACGAGGCGAATACACTTGCCCAGAACAGAAACCCCCGGGCTAGATAGCTCTCAAAAAAATGCTTCCCCTTACGCTCGTACTGCAAGATCTTCATGAACGCGAAGTCTTTCGCTTGAAAGATCTTGTGTGGCAAAGCGTACAATGTGTTTTCTCTCCGAGTACGAATACTTCGGGAATCTCATATTTTGTTTATTTTTCCTAATGTTTTCTTGCTCCTTAACGCATGTTGCTGCGTCATTCTTTTTTTTTAAAAAAAGTGTGGCAGATTATCCGATTCCGGCACGCTATACTTCCTGGCCGGTCATGCAAACAATCCCAAGCCGAACTCCGGCGCTTTACAGCCCATTGAATTTTCCACAGACAACAAACATTTCACCCACTAAAAGAAAAGAAAAAAACGGGTTCTAGAAGCTAAAAAATTCCAAAGGGGCGTGACATTTTTTCTGACAAAGAAAATCCTCGTTCTTCAACGGAATCGGAATACAAAAATAATGGTCGTTTCGAACGAAAGCGATTGTCCGTGTCCGTTTGGCCGGCAGGAATGGAAAGGGTGTCTTCTCAAACTCCAACAGTCGTTACCCTCACCCCACAGCCAACCTCTCACCCTCCAGCTTTGCGTTGTGACAACTAAGGCGGGTTCATTCCTTTTTTCGCTTATTTTTCACCAGAAACTGAGATCTTGTAGTCCGTAGTAGGTGGGGTGAAAAAGGGGGCGTGGTTGGTTAACGTGAACAAGGGTTTGGCGGGGTACAGGTCATTTTTCTCGCCAACAACGCACATCCTGAATGGTTTTGTAGCCCGAGGACTGCGAGGGTTCAAAACTTTCATCATGCCTTGAGGGTACATTTTGTTCTCTCGCGGGGGCGTGGTTTGTCACAGAGATATAGGCTAGGTCAACGCAAGAGGCCAAGAAGCCCCCCTACTCAGCAAGGTAATTAGAAGAATGTCCCTTTCTAGGTTCTTCAGCTGTCATTTGTGACGAGCAGACCCTTGAGGAAATGATGGACTCACATTAAGTCATTAGACAGTATTGGGCTATTCAATATCACCCCCTTCTACCCATCAGGCTTTTCCGCCCTGGAGCCAAGCGGTTAACCTCCCTTGAGGGGAGAAACCCGTTGTACTAACCTTCCTAGGGAAAGGCTACACTTGGCTTTCGTTCGTTCCATCTTGAGATCATGGTCTCACTGTATTATCTAAGATTTCTTCCCACAGGGGGTGTCGTGGAATATGGAGGTTGTTTATACACTACCGGAACATGGGGCCTATAGGGTTGAATATTCAGGATCATAAGGGTCCTTTTCAACAAATAAAAGCAAAGAAAAAAAGACGAATGAGTTGAATATGAATTCACTTACGTCTGTTGTCCTCTGAGCGGTGTCCGCGGTGATTGCAGGAAATGCCTTGAGGGGATAAAAGAAAATGTGTAATAAGTTATGGTAGAAGGCACTAGATGGACTAGGAGTATGATACGATTATGCTTTATGGGGGTTAATAGAGCCGGTCTCCTTATAATAATTTGATTACTCCAAAGGCGCTCTCGTACATAGTGCTTTTATTGGGACAAAGCAATAGAGACCAACCAGCTTGTTTCGGTAGTTGGGAAGTAAAACGTTCCAAGCTTGCTGGCTTTGCAACGGCTCCTTTTAGGCGAAATGGGAAGTTAATGACAGTCCTAGTAAGAGCGAGAGAGAGAGAGTTGGCATGTTCTTGTAATGTGCCACCGACCTCTCATAGAGCCTTAATAGGACTGCTAATCATACAAGCATCACCGTAGTCGTCTTCCCTTATTTGTCCATTACGCTGATATTATTACTGCGTCCCTCAAGAAGCTGAAAACAAGATTCACTCGAGACCCTCAAAGAGCACGGGGATCAAAAGAACTTCTCACTCTACGCAATTGTACACCATCCGAGTAACATGAGCCGATAATGCAGCTGGGTTACTTCCGGTATCGGAAAACACGAACGCAAACCCTTTTTGCTGCAAAAAATTTTTCGAGATCGTTCTCCCTCGTTGTCCGGTAATGCTCGTGAGAGTAAATAGTAAATGACAACCTAACCAATAGGATCGTGTGTCCTGATATTTGAACTTCCAGCCAGCTCAGCAAGTGACTTGATGACCTCCCAGGTGACTTACCCCCCAAACTTGTGCTTTCGGTTATTGGCTCAAGGGACTTGTAATGTGAATCCCGGCCAACAGTAGCACGAACAAAAGCGTTATAGCCCAAAGCCAATGCGTTTAGGCGCCAAAAGTCTATTGTGCGATCTTAGCGCCATTTCTACTACACCTTCCAACCCCATTCCTGCGCTTATTACAACCGTGAATCTGTCACAACCAAGCGAAAAGTAATGGCAGCAGGTAAAACAAAATAACAAAAGTGACGTTTGCACCAGCAGTGCCCAACGCGATCTCTTTTTTCTCTTTTTTTGTGTTGGGGGGGATGAATGCTTCATTCGTAATTAAAGCTTTTACGTGCTATTTGCCTGACGTAGCACAGAGTTTGAGCTAAATTTTTTTTTCTGTTAGCCTGGAAGACAAAAGAGAAAGTTTTGTGAGTCGCGTTGTTCTTAGCTGCAGCCAACATGAAGAAATGTGGCAAGATCGCTTGCTGTTGGTAGATGGCCTCTGGGGAGTTGCATGCCGAAAGGCAAGATGGTGGGCGTGAGGGTAAAGCGTGTTGGATAAAGTGTCAAGCTGGATTTGGTCGACTTTCAGGTTGGCTAGTGGAAATGAGTCTTGAAGCTTTTCCACTTCTTGTTTGTTCATTACTTTACTTCTCTTATAAATTAGACTCATATGTGTGTATGACTCATATGTTTTAACTTGTCCCTGTTGCTCACGTGGTACGCATTCTCTGGACCAATAACTCGCAGTTGTAATATCTACTCTTAGCTTTCGAGTTGTGTTGCTTTAGGTATGAACGAAGACCCCGAGTCTAACTTTCAATTATTTTCCCATATAGAAAATGGGCTCTGAGCTTGGGATGTGCGAGACTTAATCCTCTAACAATGAAAAATGAGCTCGATCTTCGTTGTAACGTTTTTTAAAAAGTAGGCTTTTCCCATGTTTCCTGGCCGAACAAGTCCAACGATAAGCTCTCGCTTTTGAATTGTACGACACGACTTGCCTTTTCACGCTCGGTGAGACTTAGTTTTATGCTCTTTGCATCTTTATTTCCAAAAACTTGGTCTCCGGAGAGAAACTTATACGAGTGAAGGAGGGGAATGATGGTAGCTCACTTATACATGGAACGTTATCTAAAAATATTTTTCTTTTATTAAGCAAAACAACAGATCGAATAGTCAAAATTATGATTTGCATAGAATTCTTGGTCATTTCAAGCAGAGTCGAAAACCTCTTGATTCCAAAGATTTGTTGGTACTGATCGCGGAGAATGTCGTTTGCAAAGAAATCGTGGACTATGCTGTGATATTTTTTTATTTTATTTTCTCTCTCCGGCTTAGTTCCCGAAGTTCCGAAGTAAACTTTCAAATCCCTTCTTAGTTTTCATTGCCCGAATTGACCCCGCTGCTTTCCATCTTCCCCTACTTTACACTATTTGAAGTTGCGAGGAGACTGCCAAGAGGGCGCATAAGACACAAATGAGTTGCCAAGTCACGGACGCTTCTCGCCAAGAGTTTCCGTACGGTACTAGTCCATACGTTTCTGCAGTTTTCTGTTTGCGTTTTTTATTGTCACTCTTCTCCAAGCAAGACAGTAACTCTCGTTTGAGGTTAATTTAAAACGAGTGTGAAGCCCCCTACCGGTTCGGAAAAAGATTGTTTAAGCTAAGTACCAGTTCTCGCTTTCCCCAGCACCCCTCTCCAAGTCAGGGACAAATGATAATCTTTCACTTTCTGGATTTACTTTGTTTTTAGCCCTTCAAACTCAGAAAAACAACCTGAAACTTATGGTTGGTGGAAGTTGCACCTCCCTGACAATATAATAATGCACGCGCGAGAAGCGAATAGAGCGTCCATTGTTAAAAATGCACCACGTTGTAAAGCACTGTTCCATCTTTTCCCTGACATTGACTTGCTGTAGACTCGTATGGCAAGCCATCGCTACTGGAAAAGTTGTAAGTGAACCCCAACCCCCCTTATCCCATCTTCGAAATAAGGACGAGTCAAAAGTGCATTTTTTAACGCGACGAAGATGGAATGGGTGAGTAAGATACAGGGAGGAAAATGTTACAGTACATAGTACACCACACGAAGATTTTTTTCTGAAAGGGCAAGATTCTTTGGGAGGGGAGGAGGGATGGGAGGAATGGCTTTTTCGATCTTCGGGAGAAGAAAAACGACGAAAACGCTACTTTGCATCATTTATTGTTTCTGAGTTCCCCCGACCACTTCTCCATCCCACCCACCACCTTCCAAGATTCTCTTCCTTTTCTCGGGATTCAATTTCTTTATTATTTATCTATCTATTATGCATCCAATTACAAGATTGAAAGAAACGCGAGTTTTACACAAGTAATATGAAACGATAGCGCAGTAGTAAAAGTATATTCCGAAACTGGCTCTCATTGTCTACTTCCCAATCATAATTTACAAACTAATATGTAATAATATAAGTGATATACGAATTTGTAGACTTTCTATGTATGTAAATTATAATTTTTACATACGTAAAAATTCGTTTGTAACTTTTTATAATAGATCTTTTTCGTTTGCTCATATTCTCAAAATATTACACAGAAGATTTGACGCAACTTCTTTTTGCAAATTTTAGAATTTTAGTACAATTTTTCATACAAAAACAATGAAGGGCTTCTCACTTGTGTAATAAACCTCCTACACAAATAAAGTATAGTATTCTCTTAAAAAAAGTTCTTAAAATAAAAGGTTCATTTGACAAATTAGTCCTTTTGTGTGGTTTTCCTTTGAACAATCTTATATATCTTTTGTATTATATAATTGGTTTGAGTAGAATTTCTCTTGAAAAAAATGAACACCAAATGTTTTGTGCACATTTTTTTCAAAGCGACAATGAGTCTCTCACCTGTGAAAGTGTGAAGAACAATCCAGACGATTAGGATCAACCCAGTAAAGGACCACATATTTTTCGAGAGACTTTGAGGGTGGAGATTACGGCATAGTTACGGAACTCACGAAGGGGACAAATCCGAAGCGAATGAAGCCTAAGTGAGGTGAAATAATTGTAAGGAAAAACACTTTCTACCCTATCTGAAAACTCAAATGGTTCGGAAGCGATGCGAACAAGAGAGTGTGCTAAGCCGCCTGAAGGTAAAGTTTCCAGGATCGTTTCTACGGGAAATGGGTGAATCGTGCACGCACTGGATCCTCGGACTTCTTCGAAAAGACTGGGAAGGACCCTGACTTGATGCCCCTAAGGCATGAAGAGAGGGGGATGCTGATGCTCGCGGGGGACTTTGGCGTAAAAGAGGGAAGCTCCGCCCAGCGTAGCGGACATCACGGGACAGGCCTCGCTCCAGTGTCGGATTTGACGTGTTTTTAAACTTACCGTGGAGTTCGTACACTCTCTGGCCCTTAACCGTCGGTAAGATACAACGTAAGTCTGGAGGATTGTCTTGGCTCATCTTGGTAGAACTCTCCAATTTGAGGTGATGCCACAATTCCTTTAACGAACGAGACGGGTGAACCCACGCAGGACAACTAGCCCGGCAGTTGGTGCTATTAAGAGCTTTCTGTCCGTTGACAACCGTTTTGGATGAGAGTAGGGTGCAGAATGAGACACTGCGAATGGTAGAAACCATACAGAGCTTTCTTGAGTTTAATTACGTAGCAGTGTCCTCTTTTAATTCTTCGCCTCCCAGCGTCAAGAAAGGGGTTGGAGAGTGTAAAATCCAGATGGAGTAAATCAAGAGTGTTACAGGGTAGAGTACGCAGAAGAAATTGAGTGTTGGAGCTCTGTTGCCGGTATATCATAGTGTCCGCCGCAATATATGGATTAACTCGTTATTATGCATAGAAAGGAGCAGCGGGTGTTGGCTAAACTGTGACCCAAAAAGTTGAAAGTGAAAAAGGACTAGACCAGAAGAACACTTTTTTCTCCTCTTTGTTCCCTTCTTAAATACACTATACAGTTGCGCAGTGTTACGCGTCTCTTGGTGCTAACGCAAGAAAAACAGGGAACCTGAGAGTTTAAACTCATCAAGGACAAGCTAAGCTCTCGCCACCCTAATGCGTGGACCCAGCTTTTCATTTACCCTTTCCTTAACTGGGGGCTATACTGGGCATACGTTCTTCCTAACTCGGTGCGACTGGACGCAACGGCTAACGAGAGCAAACTGCATAATTCGACCGTTAGGCCGCCAGGGGAAGAAAAATGCAAGCGCAAATATTTGCCGGGTATAGAGATATTGTTTGCAATAGACTTGGTGCTTTCTTCTAGAGGGAAGCGTCAACATGAAAGCGTTATGGACTGTCTTTTAATGCCTACGCATTAATGAGGGTGAGGAATTTTGAAGCTTCCATAATTATCACGTTGACAACTTGTCCAACCTTTTTCGTTACGAATAAACACCCCTCAGACTTGTGAAGTGGACGCATTGAAGCACCTCTTTAGGGCGGACACTTGGAAAGAAGTGGTAGAACACCTGTAAGAAGAAGCACAAGCCCATAAAGGAACTCACACACGTCCTAACGAAGGCAATCGGTGGCGCGAGGCAGCTTTAAAGTCTTAGTGAGTGTGTTATGGGGAGGGTAGGACTCGGAGAGTTTGGTTTTGTACTCATTTCCTAGTGTTTAATGCAAATGAGTGCTCCGGCGATTCATATTTGCTTCCGGCTTCCTTCCAAACCTCCCACACACGCCTCGAACATGACTAAATGCTCAGCATTGTTATAAGACGAGCTTTTCGCACAAGAGTGTCCTCTGAGAAATGCGACAATCAATGCTACAATGTCTCATTGCTCAGTAGTATGAGAAAAGATCGTGCTGATCTCTCTCTTTATTCATCACGTACAATACAATACATTCGGTGTACGCTAGTGTATATTGTTGCCGAAACCTGAACAGTCTTTTAAAAGAACCTTCCTCTTAGGTAAAACCCTCAGTTTCAGTCGGCTTCGTTTCACGGTCAGCAGTATTAAGGAATTTTTTTTTGCGAATCAGCAGTATCTTTTCAGAGAATTACTGGATAGTATTTAACTCCCTGAAAACTAAAGTGTATTCCATGTATTGTTCTGTTCGTCACGTGAAGGTGGAACCTTGACAACTTCGCGTACCCTCCGATTCTACTGTTCATTCTTTGTTATCCCTATAGCAAAACTACATACAATCTACAAAAATTTTGCTCGGATTTTATTCATTGTTCTCTTGTCAGATTTCAAGCAATTGAAACATGAAACTTGTTAATTCATCAATGCCGGGGTTTATATTTATAGTGTGGTGTTATTGAGCGTGTAGTGTTGTGTTATGGGAGTGAACTGCTCCGAGAGAGCGAGCGACTGAGAGAGGGAGAGAGAGAATTGGAGAGAGGACCACCAATTAGGATAATGAACGTCGCGGCTTTGTGTACTCATAAGAGGAGGTGGATGTTTGGGAAAGTGGGGGGTGGAGCTAACAGTTCACGAAGTGGTTGTGGGGAGAGTAGAGGGGTGGTAGTCCAGGGATTCTGTATGAGCTTCTCTTCTAAAGTTGTGTTGTTTGATGAAACGACTTCGATGTGAGAAATCACGGTAAAAGGCATGGTGCCAAATTCCGGTTCGAAAACAGTGAGAAAAGTAGAGACCGATTTGTTTGTGGATTGGGATATGATAGAAGACTCTGAGAAAACTTCCTAACAGTTTAAGCTATCAAAACCGGATCACGTGTGGTTGCTTCCATCCATCACCCCTTAGCTCGTATTTTACTCGAAACCCTCCTCCGTGACCTTTTCTTAAACCCGTACAATAAACTTTTTTCCCCTTTTTCTGGTTAAAAACTGATGAAAAGTCGAAAAAGTTTCGTCAGTACCGGCGCAGTTATTCATCTTGTGCCCACCGTTTTTTCGTACTCCAGATTGCTTCTTACCCTAACCCCACCCGTTGGAAAGAAGAAAGAAAAAGTCCCCCGGGTGTAATGTTCTATAGAAGTTTTCGACTGGATCAAATCTGTGGAGTTTAACTTCGTCCGTTCATTTTTTTTCCGGGGGTGGGGTTTTCCAGTGCGATTTTTTCAAGTTTGCTATGCAGTTTGAATGCACTCTGAGAGTAGCATATCATAAGGAACTAGCATGCATGCTTGGGGATCCGGGGGTGGTAGGGAAGATCGAAGACTTTGACTTGAGCACGATATCTGGTAAAGCTATGGTGTGTTAATGCATTGTTTTGCTCTATTTTACGGCCAGTTCCGGTCATAAAGCACGGACACTTCATGCATGGTCTCATTTCTTCAACGGTTTCCCCGCAGCTTTAGACACCAGTACCGGCACCCACACTATGAGATGCGAGATGGTCGTCGTGTGGCCTTTGCTGCCCCGGCTTTTCATTGGGGCCGATGTCCTAGGCGGATGCATGAAAATGGGTGTTACTGCGAGGGTCGGTTGTGCTTGTTTAAATGAAAGCTGAGTAGGGCGGTCGACTGCAAAACTTCCCGACTATGCATGATAAAAAGAAGCGACGAACAGTAACTGGAGACGGAAAGATATTTCTATGGTAATTTGGCTCGATCAACTAGCATAAGAGACAAGTTATACAATGTCGAGGTTTGTTTATTTGTTAATTTGGACTCTAGAGAGGCGTCGCTTTAGCTGTCTTCGAGTACCTTACCGTTTTTAATGGCAAGTAATGCACTTTGCTTCGTTAAATGTAGTCAAAATGCATACGAACTTCCCAAGAATAAGAGGCTGTAATGGGCGTTAGGTGGTAGCATTCTTTAAGGTCTCCAGAGAGAATATGTAGGGCCCGACAATATCTCACGAGAAAATTTGGGTGACTTTTGATAGTTACTCTGCATTATCTGACTCAATTTGAGGATTTCAAATACAATTGCCGGACGCATTTTTGAATGGTCCATTGAGAAAATTTTAACACGTGGTAATAACTAATCCCATTTGCGAAACTAGCACCATCTGCAGGTAGCTCCTTAGATCTTTTGGGACATATAACTATATTTCTTTTCTTTGCTTCATGAGCTTGACTGAATATGTCTCAAAGACTTCGTTTTCAAATTTTTTTGAAGTAGTAACAATCCAAAGTAAAATGCTGTAACTTAAACGAGGAATAGATTACAGAAACCTATCGTCAAGATATAGGCTACCCGAAATCATTATTAGACAGATGGCACCCGTCTTTCACCTCCTATTGTGAATGTAATCAAAATAGTGACTCCAGTTTCTTTTTTCATCACCCTAAGTTAAAAAAGTTTTTTTCTATCGACACACACATGATTTCTTATCACCTTCGTAAAAATTCGCAAGCTCACGTCATCTCGTAGAGCACAGGTGATGCCCACCTCGAAACACCGACGACAATGAAAGTCTTGTAACTTCTAACAATAAACTGGAGAATTACACACTGATACATTTGACTGCCGTGGTCTTCGAATATTTTATAGTGTTATTATTATTATATTTATCATTTTGAATGAACGAAAGTGGTTTGAACAAACAGTCACCGACATGTAATGCAATCGAGAAAATCTTTCCCAAAAGTTAACGGCAATTGTTGACCCTTTTTTTCACGCTAGCCCCTGGCAGGAGGCAATTTCCATACCCACACTTACCACATTTGAACCTCGCGCGGAAGGATGGAACCACAAGCCAGTTTGGCAATGCTGTTCTACAACGAGTTTACGACTGATGGCGTGTAACATTCAATACGTCATGTGCCAAATCTTGTGATCGGGCCCGGTAGACGATAATTCGGTGTTGGATTTCACGAAGCGTCGACCTATGAAAGATTTTCTAATCGTAACTTCAAGTAAGTTTCTACGGTCCTGCCCATTAAATCTTAAAGACTTTACTCCCCAAACCAGGTTCCAAGTAAGGATTTTTTTCTTTTAAAAAAATGAGAAAAGGCGACTCGTCCACCAAAGCCGGCAAGAAGCACATGAAAAAGTCTCGAATTTCCAGTAAATCTGAAGATACCAATCACATCCAGAACGCTAAACCGGAACTAGTTAAGCAAGCCAAGAAGAAGAATAACGCCAAGGATGTGCAATCTCACTCATCTTTCGAGAATGTGAGATTTTAATTTCTTAAACCAGAACTTTCTTATCTCTCTCCGTCATCGCTTCTCTTTCTCATTCTAGTCTTGTTTGTAACCTCACCTGTTCGTGGGCCTTTTTATAACTACTTAGGCACAAGATTCTCTATAAAACCACCACTAGCCTGCTCTGTAATTTTATTTTTAGGCACGAAATGTCCCTGCTCTTAAACCTGGCATTTTGCCTCCTTTTCTTCGTAATCCAGCGCCTGCCATTTTTTTTTCTTACAATAGTTTCATCCCTACCGCATGTTCCGTAAGTGGTAGTTTTACCCCTTTTGGTTTGTAGGAAATAAATTTCGGAGTAAATCTTTTACAGTGAGGCGGAAGGTTTAATTAACTTTTTTGTCTCTTTTCAGGACGTAGTTGTTAGAAGTAAAAAAACGATGAACGGCTCCACGCTCCCGTCCAATGAGAAAGCGAGGTTAAAAGCCGAAAGAGAAAGCCTTGTTTTATGGCGAAAACCGATCACAACTTTGCAATACTGCCTGACGGAGTTATTGCTCGATTGCAAAGAATACACAGTCAAGTAAAAAGAAAGCAAAAGTTCTCACAAAATCTTTCCATTCCAACTTTTGGTAAGCAATCTCATACCCCGTGTGTTTTTCTTTTAGGTTATGGAGTCATAAAGCTATTGTGTTAAGTCTGATTGGAGTTCTAGTGTGCTTTGTTGTTGCTTATCAGATGCCAGGCACGCACCAACTGGTATGGCACGTTTGCCCCCGCCTCAATCCTGGTTGAAGCTTTCTTCTATTAAGCCGTATTGTGTTCTTAGGTGTTAATGAGTGCCGAGAAACGCGTTTTATGGTGGCTTTATTGGATAGGCTTGGGCGTCTTGTCCTCAGTAGGTCTAGGGACAGGGCTTCATACATTTCTATTGTACCTGGGTCCACATATCGCTGCCGTGACCTTAGCTGCTCAAGAATGTGGGACGTTGGAGGTAAACTGATAAGGCAACAGTGAAAATATTTGTTGGCTAATCTGTTTGCTTGTTGCTTTCACTCCGCTCTTCATGAAGTTCCCAGAGCCGCCCTATCCGGATGAAATTGTTTGCCCTGAAACTGGTGACGTCCTCGATGGATTTGTTCCATCCCTGTGGGCCATTATGGCCAAAGTTCGCGTGGAATCTATGTTATGGGGTGCTGGAACAGCGCTTGGAGAATTGCCACCTTATTTTATGGCCCGCGCTGCACGGCTGTCCGGATTGGATCCAGATGACGACGAAGAATTGGCCGAGTTTGAAGATTTACAGAAGAAGATTCAACACCCTGAAGATATGGTAAATATCCCCATGCTTAAATGTCAACTTGATCCTGCACACGAGCTTACAGTAACAGTCGACAATCCGAACATTGAACATGTTAAATACAATGAAGACTCGCTGTACGACGGAAGTCAAGCGAGAGGTATGTTCAGGTTGAGGTAGAAGACGCGATTCGGGTTTTTACTCTACGCAAAACTGGATTTCGCTACAGCCTAGTGAAAAAAATTAAAAACTGTACCCTTCATCATGTATTTGTTAATTTTTCGGGTTGTAAAGTTTTGTGTAGCGTTAACTTATATCTCCCCCTTTGTTAACAGACTTTCGTTGAAAGAATGAAAGTAGCAGTGGAGCGGTTGGTGGAACGTGTTGGATTTTTCGGAATCCTAGCTTGCGCCTCGGTAAGTTTCTGTTGTCATATAAAATCTATGCCTTTTAACACGTTTTATGCTGTCACGTATAATACCTCATTTGTTTGTTTTTTATAAAGATCCCAAATCCACTGTTTGACTTGGCCGGACTGACGTGTGGACACTTTTTGGTTCCGTTTTGGACTTTCTTTGGTGCTACGTTGCTCGGAAAAGCAGTCGTGAAAATGCATTTGCAGCAAATCTTCGTTATTGTAGCATTTAACGAAATTTGGCTGGAATCGTTGTTGGAATACTTGTCAAAAATTCCCTGGCTGGGTCCCCGAGTCCAAGCTCCGTTTCGTCAGTTATTAGATGACCAGAGAGCCAAGTTACATCACCGACAAAGTTCACAAACTCAACAGGTAATACGAAATAAGAAAAAGTGTATTTCTTCTCGCGAAATTTAAGTGCACTGTTCCTAACTGCACTTGAAATAATTACAGGGCGGTAGCATCTTGGCGAATCTTTTCGAGAAGCTGATCTTAGTTATGGTCTTGTATTTTGTCGTATCCATCATCAACTCATTAGCTCAAAAATACCATAAACGGATTCACAAATCGGGCGGTAAAGCTGTGCCCATGAGTAGTAAACAGCGGTACCAAAATAGACGCAAACGTAACATTGAGTGATTTACTTCGACGAAGGAAGAAATGAGAGCCAGAGAAATTTTTGTGAAAAAAATGACCTGCTCCACACTTTTTGGGAGATTGTGGTGACTTGAGTGGCGTTACCCAATTTTTTACGTTTAGTGCAAACCTATTTGTCTATAGAAATTACTACGCCTTGTGTGTGTATCAGAGATTGTCTTGTGCATGTGTGTGAGTGTGCATTTTTGCATGGTCTAGTTCCCTTCCGAAAGAGGTGTGAAAAACTTTTAAAATTTGTCCTTTGTCTTGTCCATACATGAACCAAAACATCATTTTCCGATACAAAAAAGAAAAACGAAGAAACCAAAGACGATTGGTTTTTCTTTGAGAAAACCCTTTTTGAGTTTTGATCCCATCGACATATTGACCAGTCATTCCCCCGCCATTCCATTGCCTGTCCCCTGTAATACAAAACCCATGAATATGCAAAAAAATAAAAAAATATAAGAAATGAATACAAGACCGGGGATGAAAAAATCTGCGTTATTAAGTATAAAACAGTCACTTGTTTTTGGTTAGTTAAACTAGTGGTTCACTTTTCCACAAATTTTGTTCCTGCGTCTTGCAACTCTTACCTATTCGTTGAAAAAATTAGAAGCACAGGAGAAGTTCGCGATGCACATATCTGAGTCGTTCAGCATATTATCCGTTGAACTGACGAAATGGTATTGATTTGGTTGTGTTAACGTAAAATTATTATTAAAGCTACTACCAAATCTTCGACCTTTAGCCTTAAGATTCTGGCGTTTGGTGGGGTGTACAGGTAGGGCCCTATTAATTTTCTTCTTTAGGCACCCGCACGGGATACAGTACTCGAGAATGTTTTTTTTTACCATTAGAACACGGGCTTATGGCAGGACGTTTTCTTTCTTTTTTGTCTCTGAGGTTTTTCAATAGGTAGAGATAAAACTTTGCACAAATTATGAACACACATCAGTGAGTTCCAGTAAAAAAAATGCGATTGTTCTATATATTAGCGTTTCTATAAATCTTTGCGTCTGTCTCCTTACTAGTTAACCCACTTGCTTCAAAGGGCTAAAAACAAGAGCTAGTTCAATCCTAGGGACCGTGCATAGCATAAGTTTCCCTTTCTTAAAAATATAATAAGAATTACCTTAGCTTATCTATTATCTGCTAGACCTAAATGGAGGAAGCTTAAAATTGAGGGTTTTATGGTTTCTCGAGAACCGACTTTAGTACTAATTACGAATTGCGCGCTTTTCATCCTTGCTGTGATAAAGAAATCTGAACCGCCATCTACTGGTAGTACGATACACCTGGTAGAATTGCTCAACTCGCGCAATTGGTTGACAGCTGACACAACAGGGAGTACAAGAACGCAAGAACGTGTGTTTGTCGAATGCAATAGCAAATGGTCGTGTTGAATATCGTCTCATTGTAATGTGAATTTAGTCATGTCTCAAGTGCATTTTATTGTCCAACCTTTTCCTGCAACAGATGAGCAACTTTTGGACAGGTTTGCGCCTCTGTTCTATTACAACCCTCTGTCCTAAAAAGTAGCGACGTGCTGCAAAACAAAATGGCTTTCCCCTTCCAGTTACCTATTGCCGTTTTTTCCCCAACCCTGGCATTTCTCCAACCCTCTTTCTTCCCCGTGCATCGTGCCTGACATGAAACTAACTCCAAATTTTGGACTCCATTTTAGGTTGAGAGAAGTTGCCGAAAAATGCAACCACTTTGGTTACGTTAGTCCAAGTTTTTTAGCTTCATTGAAGATTCCTACCCGTCAAGTAGTAGTTGGACCCAACCATGTTGCATTCTTGCTCGAAGACGGCCGTGTATGCCGATTGGCTTATTCAGTTCTAGCCGAAAGGCTTGATCTAAGCAAAGGAGATCCCAAAAGGTAACGTTCCCTAGCATGCTTTGATGATCGGTTAGGCTAATGGTTCCCTATGCTCCATAAGTTCGAATAAAACTGGGCCCAGTGGACCAAACCGCCAGCCTACTCGATCCAGAGGCCGGATCCTCCGTGGATCAGGCCTACGAGGCAATGGCACCGGCACAAGTGGTGGTGGTGGAGGCGGCGGAGGAGGAGGTGGTGGGTTACGTGAGCCTAGACCTCCCACCAGTGGAATTCTAGCTGGAGGAGCTCCCGGTGCTGGTGTTATCATGGGAAGCAGTCGACCCACTTACGTGCCGGAAGATTTGGTTTCCCAAGCTCAGGTTGTTCTCCAAGGCAAAAGCAGATCAGTTATCATCCGCGAATTGCAGGTATCACAGAGTTACATTTTTTTAAGCTATTCGTTTCTACGTGGAGCAGTTTCCTTTCTTCTGTTTTATGTGTGCGTTTTTTATTTATTTATTTCTGTGCATCTATTTCAGAGAACAAATTTGGACGTCAATTTGGCCGTGAACAATCTGCTTTCGAGAGATGACGAAGAAAGCGAGGAAGTCGACGACTCCCAAGACTCGTACGTCCCCGAGGACTTGATTTCGCTTTTGGATCCTACATCCGGCAACGCGTCGAGTTCAGGAGCAGCGTTTCATGGCGATTTAAGCGGCTCAGGACCTAGTGTCATCATTGATGCCGATACAATGTTCTCTGAGGACATGTTTGGCTACTCCGCCGTGAGAAGGTGAGCAATTTTCCTTCCTTCCCTGCTATTATTGTTAGTCGTCGTTACTTAAAAATTATTATGTTTTGAAATTCATAGCAGGTCGACCGCCAGTAGCAGACTACGTACTACAGAACGTGACCGAGAAGCTGATCGGGATCGAGAAGGTAGTGGTGGAAGTGGAATGTTCCGTTGGAGAGAACGGAATTACCTGGGACCGAGACGCTGGCTTGAAACAGCATTGCGGGACTCAGGCTGGTACGACAAAGACGCAGGTAAAAGAACATCCGTTTCAACTGCAGTCTAGTTTATGCATTTAGTGTGCGAAACGTTGTTAACATATTACGCTAAATAGCATAACATACCAGAAAAAATCACCACTTCAGCACAATCTAATACTAACGGTGGTGGAGTGCGCTTCCAAGCCACAAAAGTGTGAATAAATTCATTGACGTTCTCACAGATTGCTTGCAAGCAGGAAGGTTGATAGTAAATTCTTATTTAAGTTGAGGAGTATGAATTTTTGTCGAAGCACGTTATCTTAAAAAAGTGTTCAGGAGTTTTCATTGTAAATACAAGTTTATTAAAAGTTATGTATATATTTTTTTCTTTCTTTCATAGATGTCAAGAAAAAAGAAACCGCCAGTCAGAGCCCTTTGTGGCTAGCCGAAGAAGCCGAATTTTGGCCAGATAAAATCACCACTTCAGCACAAGCTAATGCTAACGGTGGTGGAGTGCGTTTCCAAGCCATAGCTGCGCTTCATTCTGAATTGGTAGCCATTTCAACGACGGGACAATTGTATCAATGGAAATGGGCGGAATCAGAACCTTATCGTCACCATGAGGCATAAAAAAAATAACTTATTATTTTTGTTTGTTTTAGGATGGCTCCTCTGTTGTCATTGTTTAAATGACGGGAGTTGCAGTTTTGTACCACTGAACACGAAAGATCATTATAGTTAGATTTTTTACAAGTTATTTCGATTACTGATTTGCTTGATTTTTATTTCACGAAAGGTTGTGAGAAATGTGTTAATGCTTTGCTTTTTTTTCTTACAGCTTTCAACAGTTCACCATCCGAGGACGTTATCCATGGGTCTATTTTCGGAGAAAATAATTTTGGTATCAGCAGCGGTGATTCGTTGTACTGTTGCTACAGAATCCGGACGCATGGCAACTTGGTTGGACGAATCGATAGCACATGCGCCAGGTGCTGGCCGACTTGAACATCCTGCGCAAACTTTCGCCGAGTTGCATAACGAGAAAATTGTCTCTCTACACACATGTGCGTTGTACACCGCAACTCGGTTGGAAAATGGAGCCATTTATTGGTGGTAAGTTACATTACTGAAATTAAGAGTTTGTATTTACGAACGAGGAACGTGAGTTTTTACTGACGGTTCTTGTGTAGGGGCGTATTGCCACCGAGCCAACGCAAGAAACTTTGGGAAAAATATCGCGCGAAAACAAAGAAACATCAACCGTCCTCGGCCAATTCGGACGTTGTTGCTGGCGCTCAAGTGTGCATGAGAAAAAGTCCTATGTACCAAGCCGGAGCAACTGGTAAGATTTTGGTTGCCCTTTCTTATCGTAATCCATTCGAAGATTATTTTTCGCTTGTCCTCTGGTAGGTTTTACGTTCTATGGTGTCCTCTGTCCGAGTCATACTTTCTTCTTCATTATTTTGTATTTATTTTCTCGTCTACTGTAGTGTAGTCTGTTTTGTTAATTTTCCGAAAACGACTTCTTGAAGGTGAAACTGCGTTGATTATCGTTATTATTGTTATTATTCTTTATTCGTGATATCCGTGTTTTAGATTGTGCGTGTTCTCTAATTATTTGCAATCTAGACAACTGAGGGTTAATTTGGAATGTTTCATTGTAGGTTTCGCTATTGTGGGTGGGGTTCCAAAAGTTGGTCAGTTGTTGGGTGCCGCTTGGTTTCTGACAGATTCGTGTCGGTTCCGAATTATTCCAACGCCAAGTACGCCACCCTTGCAACCACCACCGTTGCCGTCTGGGTTGGGCTCTGACGCTAAACGTAGTGCGACATCGCAAGATGGCGGATCTAAGGAAGCTAGCAAGAATAGTAGCAGCTCCTCCGGTGACAAACCCGATATGCCACCGCCTCCTTCGCCTGCTTCGAGCACCTGTAGTGAAAATGGAAGCATCGCTGGCTCTCATAGTACGTCGTTTGTTCACCATATGTTTGACATCACTCTTAAGATACCCTTAAACTAAATTGAACTAACTTAATATGGCGTTCCGAGAAAAAAAGTAAAGAAAACCTCATTTCTTTCGTAGAGCGTCAGAAGCGTCCTGCACCTAGAGACGAGCCTGAAAAGCGCGATGAAGAGGAGTGGCTTCTGAAAGACGTTGTGTTTGTTGAAGATGTGAAGAACATTCCTATTGGACGTGTTCTCAAAGTGGATGGCGCTTACGCGGCTGTAAAATTTCTCACGTCTTCTAAAGATGGAGGAAGTAACAAAGAGAGCAAAGAGACCGGCCCTGAAGATCCGGCCATGTGGCTTCAAGATTGTCGCCTCTTATGCAAAGATGATCTTCAAGTAAATCTAGCTGCTCTTTAGCTTTTTTTCCTGCGACTTTTAGCTTGTTCTCCATTCTCCTAGGTGTTTTACTTACTTTATGTTCTTATTAGTAATTTATTTTTACTGTGTTACGTACCTTACATCTGATCGCCCCTAAATAGCCTTTAAACTGTTTTCTTTCGAAGGTTGTGAAGTCAGGAACTACGCCTCGTGTGCCGGATTGCTTTCAGCGTACGCCAAGGAAAGTCCCTATTGCGGATTCTGGGCAGATCTTGACGATGTGTGTGGACGGGTTGGGAATTCATGCCGTTGTGAAGACGAATAATGTGTTACGTTATGTCGTATACAACTTGAGCGCCGGTAAAGCCGAGCAAGATTCGCCCTTCCGCACCGATACGGGTGCGTTTCTGGGCTGGGATGCGTGCAATGTCGCATTAGCAGCTACGGGTGAAGTAAGTTTCTCAACCAGCTCATTTCTTTTATGAATTATGACTCACGGCTCATCAGTGGTCGGATGCGAATAGTTCATACTCCTTTATTCCGGGACTTCTTTCGATGTTGTTTTCTTGTTTTATATTTCGTGGACTGTCTCGTCTTTGTTTCATTTTTTCCTATTGCCGTTTTTATCCTTCTTTCGCATTCGTTTATATAAATCGGTTTTATTCCGAAATTCGTAGTTGTGTACCTTTAGGTGTTTACTTTCGTTAACTGTAGTTTCGTAGATTCTTTTCTTTTAGTTTAATCTGAACGTTTGCCTCTCCAGTTCGCGATTAATTAAACTTTGGATTAGATTGAATCATTAACGATTCTGCGAGACGGAAATAACACGTTGTACCCACTGGTACGCGATTGCGTGGATGCCATCCGAGACCCGCAGTGGATTGACGTGGGACCAATTAAGTGTTTAAGTTTGGGAAGCCACTCGCTTCAAAGTACCACCGCCAGCGGGACTCGTCACCAGGCAGCTATAGCCGTATTGATTGTCCAGCCCCAGCTGCTGATGCACAAATTGTTAGCTTGTGATTTAGAGGGAGTCAAACAAGTGTTGAACAGCTTGGAGCAAGACTATGGTATATTTAAAATTGAGATTCGCGGACAAAATTTATATATAAGGTTTCCTAACTTAGGAATTATACAAAGTGTGGTAGCTGAAAGATGCGACGGAAATCGCAACGTCTTGCACACGTGCGTGGCGATGTGCTCACCAACTTCGAACAAAGACATGGACCAAGACGTCAACCTGACCAGTACCGGAAGCAGTGGTGTACCGGTTGATCCCTTAGAATCATTAACACAAAATTCATCCCGGCCTGGTTCTTTGCGAGAAGAACTGCAGCGTCTTCGTCGCGCAAACGCTGCGGCCCGTAATGCGGGTAAGCTTTTATTTGCAACACCTCACTGACGCATTGCCTTACGTTTTGTCTGTTACGCCTTGCAGGAGAAAGAGAAAGCGCGGACCTTAGCCACGTTTTAGCGGATGAAACCTTGCCTACGTTAGCCTGGCCACCCGAGCCGATTCCGCTTGATAACGCATCCGGAGACGAAGACAGCCAAGTTGGCTCTGGCAACAAAAGTAGCAGCGCTGCCATTCGCACAGGTAAAAGATTCTTGCATAGCCTCACGAGCGTTGTGCGTATGGCATTGTTGGGTTCATAAATTCGTGTTCAATATGCTTTTTGTAATGAATTTGGAATATCAGTGACAAGTTTCGTGCTTAGGGTTGTCTCCCACGTCCGATCCAGTGGAACGGCGCAGCAGTGCATTAGCCGCTCTCAAAGCTATGACAGAAAGCCCCGCGCTAGCGCCACATTTGTACATTTTGATGTCCGCCCGAGATGCGCAGGGTTACACCCCCTTCATGCTGGCTGTGGCTATTCGTGCGTATCCGTCGGCTTTAGTTCTCTTAGACGTAGCCCAGCGGTTAGCGCGACACGCTCCTCCAAGCACGCTCGGGAACGAAGCTGCTGATGTCACGCCCAAAAAGTTGCTCCAGAATATGGTGTTCCCCTTAGCTAGGGGATCATCGCCCGATCTTTCTCCCTTGCATTTGCTTTGCAGCAACGACACGTGCAGTTTTACCTGGACAGGAGCTGAGCATATCAATCAAGTAATATTTCTGTCTTCGTTAAAGCTTCTATTTACTTCACTTTAGTGATGTCTTCCCTTGTTTTTGTTACTTTTCTGTGAGCTCAAGATGTAGGTGCCTTTGTTAACTCGTGTGCCTTGAAACTTTTTCTCAGGATATTTTTGAATGCCGGACTTGCGGCTTAACGGGATCTTTGTGCTGTTGTACCGAGTGCGCACGGGTTTGCCATAAAGGGCATGATTGTAAGCTAAAGAAGACTTCACCGACTGCGTATTGCGATTGTTGGGAAAAATGCAAGTGTAAAGCGTTGGTGGCGGGAAACCAAGCTGCGCGTTATGAATTGCTGTGCAAACTCATTGCGGAGACCGAACTCGTCCAGCTACCTAACAGCAGGTACGATTAAGTAGTAATTCGTTTAGCGTTCTTTCGAAAACAGTGGGTAAACTGCGAATTTTGTATCTGTTCATTTGTTTCATACAATGTGGTTTGGCTAATTTCTAGGGGAGAGAACATTCTGCTATTCTTGGTGCAAACGGTGGGACGCCAATTGGCCGAGCAGAGACAATACCGGCCTCCAAGGTCACGAGTCACATCCAGAAAGCTACCTGGTGGGGATGTGGATGCGGAAATGCCTGACCATGACTTGGAACCGCCTCGTTTCAGTCGCAGAGCCCTTGAACGCTTGTTGAGCGATTGGTCGTCGGTGAAAGCTATGCTTTTCTCAGGCTACCGGGAAGACACGGGCAACAAGGGTGGAGTTTTGTACGAAGACCAAGTTCATTTGCAAAGCCAGAGCGGCTCTACCCAGTTGGACAAATTTACTCACTGTCTGCTCGTGAAATGCTCCGTTGAAATGTTGGATACATTGTTAACCACGCTGATTCGTGAAATGCAAAACGATACAGTACCTGGACGAGCAGCAGAAGCTCGCCAGGTATCGCGCCGATTCGTACGTTCCGTGACGCGCGTGTTTGTCGTCTTTTCGGTAGAAATGGCGCCCCAGTCGGGAAAAAAGAAAAGTATTACGTCCGTTTCCCAACCTTTGATGAAATGCAAACGCGTATTCCAAGCCTTGATTGCACTTGCAATTGAAGAACTCTGTGAAGCGGCGGATTCCCTTATCGTCCCTGTACGACTGGGCGTGGCTAGACCCACAGCTCCTTTCCCCTTGACAAGCTCTAACGCTGACGCGATCCAAGTAAGATTATGAATATTCTTTTGACTTGTAGAAATTTCATTTTCCTAAAGGACCTGCATTTTTCATTTTCCTTATTCTTTCTACGTTCCAGTGTTTTGGTTTTTACGTAATCTTCTACGTAGTTTTGTTAATAACGTACAGTAGAGGACAAAAAATTAGATCTAGGCAAATAGGTACTATTCAAGTGCACTGTCCCTTGCCTTTTCTTCCTTTCTACTGCATGGTAGTATTTGTCCGTTCTTGTTTCGACTTCTCTTTTTACCAATAAACAATAAATTTGAAATATTTAGGGAAGCGAGGAGCTTTTTTCCGTTGAGCCGCTTACTCCAGCGACAGCTGATTTGTCGGAAGAAGCGAACCACGTGATCCTCAACGCGACGCAAGCTCCTGCGCGCATTGCGGACGCTGGGCGGTCGCGGAATGGCAGTCATGGCCGCCCATCAGCCGACGAAGATTTGGACGCCTTAGAGGGAGAAGATGGTGACAACAGTGATCACGATGAAGCCGGGGAACGTTCGGAGCACGAAGGCGATGGAGAAAACGATGTCGAAACAGAAGGACGAGAGGTCGTCATTGGGACAAGCGGTCACGGTGCGCACCATCATCATCACCATGGGGGCGAATCGGACATGGAACTGGATCTGCTTGCTGAGAGTGAAAGCGATTCGGATGAAAACGAGCACGATGGAGAAAACGATAACCATAGCAACCATACAGGGGATAACGCGTCAGTTCAACGTAGTGTCCAAACTGGAGCGACTGCCGGATCGGACGCCGGAATGGCCTCCCTGGCCTTGTTTTCGGAAGATGATTCGGGGGATTCCACTGGACAAGAAGAAGAAGAGTCCGAAGCGGGAGAAACCGATGAACAGGATACCGAAGATTTTACGTTCTCAGATGAACAATTAGAGCGACGAGGGTAAGAAAACTTCTGTATTACTCTGCTCTGTTTGCTGTAACTTGAAACCTTTTTCATTTATTCATTTTATTTAATTTTAATTGCGAGACGGATATTAGTTTGCGTTTCTTCGTTAGGAATACAAGTAGTGGAAGGACCGGTAACAATTTGGCTCCACAGTCCATGCAGTGGGCCATAAGACACCGCACGCAAGGAACGGGTGGTACAGGTGGTAGCGGTACCGGTACTGCCGGCGAAGCTTCCAGTACCTTGCGGTCTGGTACCGGCTCATCGGTGGGCGTCTTAGTTGGCGGTGGAGGGGGAAACAATTTGATTTACATTGACCCAACCACTTTGCGTCGTTCTGCCACCTCAGCAGCCGCCGCCGCTGCTGCAGCAGCGGCCGCAGTGGCTAACCAGGAACCCGTGACCATGGCCACCACTGCATCCTGCCTGGCCCGTGCTTTCGGTTTAGTCATCCGTCAGATTGCAGATTTGCTTACCATGTTGCAAGATTATCCGGCCTTAGCACCGGGACTTCCCCGTACTTTGGACGTCAGCTACCAAGAATCGACCAACTTACAATTATTTTTGGAGTATCGACTGAAACCAGTTTGGGATTGGCTTGTCAACGTCATGGATTCCACTGAAGCTCAGCTACGCTTTGGAATGGCACTGTCGCATGCCACTTTGCCGAGTACAACTTCCGGCGCTGCGTCCACCTCTTCAACACTTGCGGGATTAGGAGGTGGTGCTTCTGCCTCATCAAACTTACCCCTTCAAGTTCCAGTGTATCGGCCCCCACGCCTACTTCCGTTAAGTGGTGCTACAACTACTGGTAGCGGTAGTGCAAGGAGTACCGCTGGCACCAGTACTTCAACGGGGTTACTGGCAATGGGAGGAGGAGCTTCTGGCTTACCTTATGGAGCTGAATCACGCCCACGCGATCGCGAAGGTAACGTTATATAATAGGCTGCTCCCTTGAAGTTGATTCGTGGTCAGTTTAAACGTGCTTTGGTTTTTCTTTTAATCCTTTTTGTATTTACTTTGGTATCTTGTGCCATCTTGGATACTTTCGCGCTTTTTTAATATTGTCTACTATTTGCTCATAGTTCTATTTTGTAACTCTTTCATCTCTTTTTAGATCCAAACGTGTCTCGTCGCGAATTTCTCACCTATTGCTTGTCTTTGATGCGCGCGCATAATTCGGAGCATGCGGATCAACTCCCTGTAATTGACGTCTCGTCACTGAAGCACATGGCGTACGTTTTTGACGCACTAATTTACTACATGCGATCGGGGACGGATGCTGAGGCAGCAGTGACTTCAGGAGGACTAGGGGACGATCTTCCAACCTCGGACGCTTGGAACGACGCCAATGAAAATGATGCTGTGGATTTGGAGTATGGTATACGGCGCTCGCCCACGTTTGGTTCAGTTCTCATGGATGCGGAAGACTCAGTACCCGATGAAGAAGCTGCCGCAAGTAGCGCAACACCCGCTGCTGGAAATAACAACAATACTGGAGCTTCTGGCGCAACTGGAAATACCAGCTGGGGCCGTAGACATCCTTTCTTCCGACGATCAGACTCGACTTTGTGTCTTGGTTGTCCTCAGCCTGATCCTTTCAAAATGACTATGGCGGAAGCTTTGCCTCTAGCAGACCAACCACACCGACTACACCCAGCAGCCCGCAGGGAAGAACTGTTTGGCTTCCCTCGCCAACCCGTCACAGTACCGCCTTCCGGTAATTAATCTTATTGTTCACCATGCTTCCCATTCTTTTGGAGGTATTGCGGTAAAGTTTTGTGATTTTATTTATTTATGTTAATAGATTATTAAGTATCGACGTTTGTTGTATCGTCTGTGTCGATAAGACGTGTTAATAACAAGTTTTAACTAGGCGTGTAATATTTAGCTGATATCTCTTCTTTAATTTATGTTTAAGGTACAAGTCCTCCCGGTACTACTAATCCACTCGAAGTAATTCCAATGCGTTTGGGCTTATCGACGCGAACGTTGGAATTCCATACATCGGCGACAGTAAGCAGCACAGCTCCTTGGCCACCGCACACACTCCCTCCTCCACCTCCCTTGCATTCCAATTTAGCACCGTCGTCTGCCCCCCCGGCAGGGGGCAGAGTAGTCCAATACGTGGACATGTTTGCGCAAGCTCCACCCCCACCGCCTTTGCCTCCCCTTCCTCCGGGAGAAGCAAGTGGAGGAACGCCGTCTACCACAGACGATGGTTCACAGAATTTATCACTAAAAGATATGACGCCTGCCGAGGTTGGAACTTCAGGAGTAGGAGCTGCTGGTGCGTCTTCGTCGTCTTCTGCGTCGGCAGAAAGAGCGCCGATAATTATTTCACCCCGTAAAGTCAGCTTTGCATTGTCGACCATGACGAACTCGCAGAGTTCAACTAGCACAGAGCAACGATCGCCAGCCAAGAGCGTTATAGTACGAGCCGGCTCCACCGCCACTCCTGTGGCTGGTGGTAGTGTAGCTAGCACTTCAGCAACGTCTTTTGAATCTACTGTGGTAAGTTCCCGGGCTCCGGTATTCTGTTTTGAATTTGTTTGTAATTATTATTGTTTCTTTTATGGATAACCAATGTATATTGGAAGTGTTTCGAATCTATTTATCTTGTATTTACATATCGCTTGTCTTTGGTTTGTTCTGGTTTGTTTATGAAGTTGGTGAATTTATTGTACTAATTATTGTTACCATCGAATTATAGGGACGAAGTGAAACCACGTCTCGAGAGGAGACAGCAGCTTCGACGAGCGGAACTTCGTATATTCCTTCGTCACGCGAACTGCCCAGGTATGGAAATTTGGCGTACTTTCATACGAAACGCTTCATTAAATCCTGTCTTTTGTAGGTCTAGTGGACCATCGGTTCTGAACCAATCCATTTCGAGTGATCTTCTGCTCGGAAGGTGGCGTTTAACGCTAGATTTGTTTGGGCGTGTGTTTGTTGATGACGTCGGAGCTGAGACAGGCTCGGTTATTGCAGAACTGGGTGGATTCCCGGTCAAAGAGGCGCGATTTAGGCGCGAAATGGAAAGGTTGCGGAACTCGCAACAGCGTGATGTCACCTTATTTAAGGTACAGATTGAAAAACGGAGTGAATGTGTATATTGGTATTAAACCGTTTATTGCAGATGGAACGGGATCGCAGTCAGCTGATCATACAAACGTTCAAAGAGTTGAATACGCAGTACAACAATTACTACCGTCGCGCAACTGGTACTCAGCCTCCGTTGGCCGTATCCCGTGTAAAAGTCACATTTAAGGACGAACCAGGTGAAGGGTCTGGTGTGGCGCGAAGCTTCTATACCGCTATTGCCGAAGCTTTGCTAGCATTTGAAAAAGTACCCAATCTCGATGCTGCCCAAGTCGGAGCCGGCTCCAAAACGGTACAGTACAGTTTAGTACGTAGAAGGCCACGCACCTTGGCTTCCGAAAGCAGCAGCCGTCGCCATGCACCTGTAAGTAATTTTTCTTATCTGTCATGTAGTTGCCGATTTTTTTCATTTGCTTTATTTTTTTATTTGACGTTTTCTCACTTTATTAAAATTATTTTAAAATTACGCATTAAATTTTTCACGTTTCGAAAAGAGGTCGTAAGTGTTTTACTGTTTACGTTTTTCAGACTTTGCGTGTGTCACAACGTGAAGGACGTCGTTCTTTGAATCCTGAAGCGAGACCGTTTCATCCACACACGGAATCCGGTCCAACCGGTTCGAATGATCATCTGTCGCCTCATTTAGCACAGTTGGGAGAGCGGCTGTACCCCCGCGTAGCAGCGCTGAGACCATCATTAGCGGGCAAAATCACAGGCATGATGTTGGAGCTTTCTCCTGCCCAATTACTCCTGTTATTAGCGTCCGAAGAAACGCTCAGGCAGAAAGTCAATGAAGCTGTGGATATCATCTTAGGACATGGCTCAAATCGTGATATGTCAGCCGAAGCGTTATTAGGTAAGAAGAATAACGTCTGTCGGCCTCTTGTTACTGTGTTTTAATTTATGTTATGCTTTAGAACAACATCTTTTACGTTTAATAACGTTTGGTTGAATTTTGTCCCAGATTTAGATGTTTTTAACTTGTCGGACAGAAGTAAGAAGAGTAATCCCTGCAATGCGGGAACGAGTACCGCCGTTACTACAAATTCTGATATGGAAGAAGGTCCTGAAGAGGAAGACAATGCGCCTTTATTCTACAGTCCTGGAAAGCGTGGGTTTTACACTCCGCGACAGGGACGTGGCACACCTGAGCGCCTGAATGCGTTCCGGAACGTTGGGAGGTATTAAAATGCGTCTAGTCGTGGTGTGAAATTAACTAAATGTTGTATTTTCTGCGTTCAAAGGTTGTTGGGTTTGTGTTTGCTGCAAAATGAATTATGTCCCATTTTTTTGAATCGTCACGTGCTCAAGTTTATATTGGGACGTCCTGTTCGATTTCATGATTTGGCGTTCTTCGATCCGGTTATTTATGAAAGTCTGCGCCAATTAGTAGTAGATGCTGAGACAAAAGACTCAACTTCCCTTTTTGCCGCGTTAGACTTGACTTTCAAGTACGTGCACACTTAAACAATAAAATAATTTTCTGTACTTTTTTACACCAAAAGTTTTCCGTATTTAACTATTCTTGTTTATTTCGTTCTCAGCATTGATCTGAGTGCAGAAGAAGGCGGTGGATCGGTAGATTTAATTAGTGGTGGTCGGGACGTTGAAGTAATCGCGCAGAATGTGTACTCTTACGTTCGAAGATACGCGTATTACCGTATGGTGAAAGCCCAAGTCAAAGCGTTGGAAGTGAGTTTCATTTTATTTTAGAATTCGTTTTTGGTATGAAGGAGATAATCATTTTTGTTAATCGTAGGCTTTACGCATGGGGGTTTTTGACGTATTGCCCTCTGGCGGACTAGAAGGCTTAACTGCCGAAGATTTACGATTATTACTTAATGGTGTGGGTGAAATTCGCGTGCAAACACTCATTTCGTACACCAGTTTTAACGACGAATCTGGAGAAAGTCCTGAACGCCTCTTGCGATTCAAGCGTTGGCTGTGGTCGATTGTTGAACGAATGAGTAACGAAGAACGACAAGATTTGGTAAGTAACTCACATCAGAAATGCTTAACTCGCATTTTGGGATACTAAAGCGTTTTACTCTTGTGATGAATTATAGGTGTATTTCTGGACGGGCTCACCGGCGTTACCAGCTTCAGAGGAAGGATTTCAGCCTATGCCTTCAATCACGCTACGACCGGCCGACGATGCACATTTACCAACAGCGAATACGTGCATCTCTCGCCTGTATGTGCCACTGTATTCCAGTAAAGCCATCCTTCGAAGCAAGTTATTGCTTGCTATCCGCACGAAGAACTTTGGTTTCGTGTGAAAAATGAAGCTCCCAGGCATACTAGAGGTACACCATTGTGATTGGACACGTGTTTCTGGACTCCGTTTATTATGGAAAATTCCGCATGGGAATTCGGACCTTCGTGTTGTTACTTTTTCGTTGCAGAGAAAGAATGACATCTTTTTTGTGCTGTAGAACGTAGATGTTGGTTGTAGTTAAATCAAGCTGTAGCGTAACTGAGTAAAATAAAATTGGCTGACAGCTTCTTGAACTATACTCGATGTAAAGCTTCACTTAGCTGTGGATCAAGTTACCGTACCACGAACTGAACTTGTGTGACTGTAGCTTGCCAAGTGTGTCAATATGTGAAGTCCCCTAGTAATGCTACGCAACTCATTGATATGATGCACATATATTATGTACGCAGAGCTGCAACGAGCGAATGTGCGAGCGCGCTCTTTTTCAATTTTTTGGGAGCGCGTGCGCTCGTACAGCAGCGCCATCTAGTAGCGAACATCTAAAACATGTAACAAAAAATCATTACATGCGTTTTTCACAGACATTATGATTTATAATTAACATTTCCAGAAATTGAAACTATGAAAATCAAACAGGAAGCATTTAACCTGATCAAGTATATTCAGAGCTGCAACTCGCTCTTTTTTTGCGAGCGCGCTCGTGCTCGCGCTCTTTACTGATTTTTGCGAGCGCGCTCACTCTTTCGCTCAAATTAAAAAAAAGGAGCGCGCTCACGCTCGCGCTCTTTCAATATTGCCGTCTACTGAGTGGAAGCGCAAACTTTATTTTTTTTTAGATATTGTTTTGTAAAAATACTTCAGGTTCACGCAATATACTTGATCAGGTTAAATGCTTCTTGTTTGATTTTCATAGTTTCAATTTTTGGAAATTTTAATTATAAATCGTAATGTCTGTGATAAACGCATGTTATGATTTTTTGTTACATGTTTTAGATGTTCGCTACTAGATGTTTTAGATGTTCGCTCTTTTTCGAGCGCGCTCGTTGCAGCTCTGAGTATATTACGTGAACCTGAAGTATTTTTACAAAACAATATCTAAAAAAAATAAAGTTTGCGCTTCCACTCCGTAGACGGCACTATTGAAAGAGCGCGAGCGGGAGCGTGAGCGCGCTCCTTTTTTTATTTGAGCGAAAGAGTGAGCGCGCTCGCAAAAATCAGTAAAGAGCGCGAGCGCGAGCGCGCTCGCGAAAAAAAGCGAGTTGCAGCTCTGTATGTACACACAGGGCAGTACGGAGAATTCGGGTTGACACGTCTTTCCTTCGGATTAAACTACATTCTAGCATGTTTCGTGCATAAAAAATGGCATGAAACATCTCATAGCCTTAATAACAGTAAAATTGCAGCTGACGCTAATATAACACATTCAACAGACAAAGATTTCGTGCTTTTGAATTCCCGATAAAAAAAATTGGACTTCCTGCTGAGATTCCTGGCTTCCCGTTGGTGGACGTTCGAAAAGCGGGTGCGGTTACTTTTTCGAGCTGGAGATTTGCTTGGAAAACCACAGAAGCAATGTTGAGCAAAGAGGTATGTTACCCATCCAGAAAACGTGAAGAATTGGAACTCCGCCTTCCTTCCCTTCCTTGCTCCTACCTTGGCAGGTTCCTATCCCTCGTGCTAGCTCCTGCCCTTCCTGTTTCCCATGCAGCTCTGTATCCGAGCTACTTGGTATTCCAGAGTGGACAGACGTTAGCACGATAAATAGATTCCAACCGAGCAAGTGAGGATCTCAGATAAAGGAAGGATTGAGGCTTAAGTTCTACATACCCCAAGCTGGACATTTTGGTTTAAAATAACCCATCTCAGTGGGATTCGAACCTGCGACCTCGCGATCGCGGCATAACTGCTTAAACCGCTAAACCAATTCATTCTTTGGTGTTCGTATCCAGAACGAGTATAAATTTCACATAAATAAGGGCTATAAACAAACATCTTTTAGAACACATGTGCCGGCATAAGTATTGTTTTTTATCAATAATAAAGAATTAATCATGTCAAATAATAAGTTCATGATAGTATCTTGAGATGGCATAGCGATTTTGGATGTACAAATACAAGTGAATACACGCGAACGTATATTTTTATATTTATATATCGTTTTTTAAAGCTTTGGAGAAAAGGATTTGTGTTTTTGTTCATGGAGAAAAGGAAGGCGGAAAAAAATAGAAAGTTCCACCCTCGTTAAGGCCACGGTGGAGCCTACTGTAGGCGTTTTTTTCATCCATAGATGGCGCGTCGAACGCCACTGAATTTGCCTAGAACTCAGGAGTCATAAATACTCCATGAGCAATGTTTGGTTCGCCAGATGGCGTTGTAGGCGAACGCGCGGGAATTCAAGCGTGTGCTTTATTTAATACGTATAGTGCACATTGGCTAACCGTACACAAACAAGCGTTGTTTTATTACACTGTTAAATTTGCGTTGTTGTTTCCTTACTTTGTGCATAATTGTTATTAAAATACATAAAAAATAAGATATTTTGTAAGATGTACATATAAATAAATAATTTTAAGATTATAATCTATAATTTTGTAAGATTCTAAAAGAAAACTGCTTGCAATTAACGTATATATGACTATAACTACGAAACTGAGCTTCTTTACGAAAAATAGTCGATCTTTGTAAGAAAATCGGCTGTTGTAAAAACCAAGCTCGATGCTTTCTCTTTTCTGGAGAATTCAAGATGTGCTCTTTTTTCGATGTAACCACACATGAAGTTTCTTAGAACAATACGTGATATACAGGTCTGGGAAGCCGAACATTCCTTTTTGGAGATGTTTTGCTCGAGGTCAAACTCGAGTAGGGGAACTCTTAGCAGTATAAGTGAAGTGGCTCATACATATGTAGAAAAGCGTATTAAAATTATGTAAAAAGGAATGTAAGTGTTGAATGTGGCGACGCAGAAATTTCGTAACTTTTGGAACCAACGAACGTGAGAAAAATTATAAGCTTCTTCAAAAAATAAAGACAGCCATTTTCGAAGTAGCTTGACACATTTTTAAGGATAAGCAAAACTTCTCTACTTTAAAGGACTTTGTAGATACTTAGCTTTGCATGGGAAGCCGCCCGAAAATGGACCCCGTATTGACAATAAGCAATTGCTGGTGAAACCGAATTTGATAGCAATCATAGAGCTGCTTGGTCTGAAAATTAATGTAAAAGCTGCTCGCAAGAAAATGTCTGGAAATGTGTATCGTACGGGAGAATTTTATTTTGTATTGGTAGAACAACTGGTTTGTCGAACATTTGTATAGGTAACCATTCATATACTTTTTAAAATGTTTATAAGCTAAGCGCTAATAACTATTACACACGTTTAGCTTGTAACATAGTCACAACTTCTATGGTTACATGTGGAACCAGTGCTTCTCAATGATTTAAGCGCCTTACCCAAAATCGACATTAGATAGCTCCCATTACTGAATGAATGTAAAATCTCCACGGAAGAGAACAGTCAATAAAAGACAAATAAAATTCAAAATGAAAATAAGAGCGAACATTACTAAACATTCATAGCAAAGCAAAGGCCAACTTCCAATGGGGCTACTTTGAATAATAAAGGATGTTTTTGTTTCTATTTTCTTGCGTATTTGAACTTAGTGAAAGTAAGATAAAAAGTTTTGGGTACGTAGAATACTGTATAGAATCAAGTAAGCTAGACAGGTTTTACTTCCAGGTACTTCTCTATTATACGCCCCGTGGATTTTGAGGTTTGGTTAGGTTAGATTGAACTAGTTTAAGTTAACTAGGCTAAATTTTCATGGGCATAGTTGCCTGAAACCCGAAAAAAAAACGGACGGGAACAATGTAATTGTATTGGTAGTCCGTGGTGCAGTTTAACCCTGTTCTTTTGCAAAATGGTTGTATTTTCGTAAAATTCTTACTAATCCTAGTTTGTTTGCTTCTAGTGAAGCTGCAAATGTTTTATTAAAAAAGGTACCGGGTATTAAAAAATGTGGCACGAAATAGAAACTTATTTTTACGGAGCGTATAATAGAGAAGTACCTACACCTATGAAAGCTGCGTAAGCATTTTATTTTCAAACGTAGACTACGCGTTCAAAGTTTCCCTGGGGGGTGCAAATTTTTACGCGAACAAGGAACTGCACACACAGAAAATAAAAAAACACTGGTACATATTTTTTGAATCCTTTTAATTTATCAGATCACATGCCGGACCTTTTCTTTCACACAAAGCGACTCTTAACTACTTAAGGAAAAAATCGCAAACCAAAAAGAGCCACCATGCACAATTCTGAACTACGTAAGTCAAATATAAGCGAAGCTCATGCTGGTTATCTAAACAAATAAAAATAAAA
>JAHZNP010000662.1:0-42756 GCA_020615345.1 Triops cancriformis
TAAATTTGGGAGTATTTAGATGAAACGTTTGTGACTTGTTTTTGACATTTTAAGGTTTATTTTCATTGGAGTAATCAGTGCTACTGGAAAGTTTATGCCATAAGATGCAGGACAAAACCTCAGTCTCTATGAGGCATCAAGTAGACGAGAAAATAAGGAGACGGATTGTTTTCTTCCAATGCATGTTCTCTGTAAATGCGATGCAATACACATATTTTGGTAAACAATAATTCAAAGAATTTGTTGGATTGGCTTCTCTCCCTTTACCAATTTGGAACCAAAATTGTTTAGGTGGGTTCGTGCAAAGGATGAATGCAGGAAGAATCTAGTTTGATTTGGAAAGAAATAAAAAATATTATTAATAGAACAATTATAATCTGTTGGGATCTGAATCTGTTGGGTTAGATTCTCTCCTTTTACCAATTTGGAACCAAAACTGTTTAGGTGGGTTCGTGCAAAGGATGAATGCAGGAAGAATCTAGTTTGATTTGGAAATAAATAAAAAAAATATTAATAGAACAATTATAATTGTATAAAAACCGCAGCCACCTTCGACGTTTTGAAAAGCATCTTTCCTTTGACTGGAAGGAAATATTCTACCTGAAAATTTTTGGGCCATAATAAATAAAGAGGCCGTTTTAATTTTCAGAAATGTATTTAAAATTTAATACAATGAAACTTCCCTCCACCTTGTAAACAAACTCACGTGGTTTCGCGCTCCCAATAGCGTTAACACCCTTTTATATGTAGCTTGGGTCTGTGACGTCAGCTAGCTTGAGCCGTCTCTAGTGACAACTGTGACGGGCAACAGTAAAAGGAGTACGATGGATTCCGTTACCGGCCACAGTTTTCAGCCTGCGAACGTGTTGAAACGCTCTCAACACGTTATCAGCTGGAAAAAGTGTCCTGGGCGCAGAATCCATCCGTCGGAAAGTTGTGTGTGTCGGGCACTTTTTTGAGGTGCTTTCGGTGGTGTATTAAAGTCTCTCCGCTTCTTTTATTGAATGCACTAGCGACGAGGTGCTTTCAAAATCTATATTCGGAGAATTATCTCCGTAAGATGGCGCCGATCGACTTTAAAAGACAAAAAGAAGAAGGAGAATTTCGTGTGTCGGGCACTTTTTTGAGGTGCTTTTGGGTATGTTGCCTGCAAAAGGAGTGGACTGACAAATCACGTGACTTTGTTTGCAAGATGGACGATATTTTCCATTGAATTGGATTTTAAATACATTTTTTAAAATTAAAACGGCTTGTTTCTTTATTACGACTCAAACGTTTTCAGATACAGTATTTCGTTCCAGTTAAAGGAAAGATACTTTTCGGAACCTCAAAGGTGGCTGCGTTTTTTGTACAATTATGATTGTTTCATTAATATTATATTTATTTCCAAATCAAACTAGATTCTTCTTGCATTTGTCCTTTGCAAGAATACATCCAAACAGTTTCCGTCCCAAATTAGTAAAAGAGAGAAGCTAACCGGACAGTTTCTTTGAAATATTGTTTCAAAGAAATATTGTTTCAATTGTCCCATAGTATTTGTATTGCGTTGCGTTTATAAAGAATATGCATTCGGAGAAAACAATATTTCCCCTTATTTTCTCGTCTACACAATGGCCCTCAGGAAGACTGAGGTTTTGTGCTGCATCTTATGGCATCAACTTTTCAGTTGTACTGATTACTCCAATGAAAATAAACCTTAAAATGTCAAAAAGAAGCCACAAATGTTTCACATAAATACGCCCTGATTTACTAAAACTGAGACTTTCAAATGACACGCAACTTTCCACTAACAAAGGTGGTTTTGTAACTGAAGTTAGATTTGCAAAAGGCCTGTCCCTGTGAATATGTCACACAGGGGAAAAAGAAAGTGGTACAGACCGACGTACGGATTTGTCATAAGCCGAAGCAAGCACTGTTAGTCCGGGGTAAGTTGCAGAGACAGGCGTAGGCTACCCGACGGCTCGCTAACTCATCTTTTGTAATTATTGTAATTACGATCCCGGCTTCTGGAGAAACTTCATTTTTTCAATATACGCATAGACGAACGTGCACTAGCACCTAAGATATATTAAAGCTCCAGAAATTACAGCGTATTTCAGGAGCGGTAATTCCCAATGAAAACGAAATCGAACGTCTCGATAAGGAGTTTCGAGAGACTCAACAAAAGTGGGCGAAAAACATTCCGGACATATCACCAATATACAATTGATTCTTATTCTACCGATTTGTAATCCAGAATAGCATAAAAGCATAATAGTAAGAATCTCCCATTTCGTAGATGAAAGCTTCTCAAGGTATCAGGTCTCCACTGCACACATTTCGCATATCGTTTTAGTATGCGGTTAGTTTGTTGAAAAGTTTTTTGGACAGGTCAATTGGTACGCGTAGCACACCAAACAACACATGAGTAAAAAAAATCAAATACCAAAATTAAACACGCAATAGAGATGTACTGTACGCAATAACGACCCTATAGCTTGAGAAGCTTTCATCTACGAAATGGGAGATTTTTACTATTATGTTTTTAAGCTATTCTTGATCATAAATCGGTAGAATAAGAATCAATTGCATATTTGTAATAGACTGCCGTTCCGAAACACTGCTGGCAACATACCCAAAAGCACATAAAAAAAAGTGCCCGACACACACAACTTTCCGACGGATGGATTGTGTGCCCTGGACACTTTTTCCAGCTGATAACGTGTTGAACGCTCTATTGTACTAAAACATTATTGAAGGTCGCAGAGTAAGAAAGAAACACGTCCTGATTGTTCTCCCTGCTTGTCGTTCCTGTGAAAGCTATAAAAAATAAATTTATGCGCAGAAGCAAACGATTAATTGGCCAGTAAATAGCCGGTCACGTGGCTGTGTCTTGCGTTTTCTTCCAAAAAACGGTGATTGTCGCACTAATTATAACTTATTAAATGGTTCTCAGAATCAGCGTATCATTTAACAACCACACGGAATTTGTGTAAAAGAAAATTCGACTTCTTTTGTAAGGATGGCTTCTAGTTTATTTTTGGGCCTTACTACCAACATTATTATTGACCTGTTCGTTGCTATCATTATTATTATCATGTGGTCACCATAACGCCCTCAATAACGCCGCAATAAGCGAAAGCCTACAGGAGTTAAGCAAACTAGGAAAAGAACATAGCGCCATCATTATAAATTTATGCATTTTTTCAGGCTAATCCCCTTTGATTTCAGTAGCTCCATATAGCGTTGTACGCTAGTATACTGTTTGTTACGTACTGCAGATTAAAGATACCCTTCATGACGTCAACCTATGTGCAACCATTATAATCTGTATGCACATCGTCCCTTTGCTTCGGTCGCTTTTTCCTGACTATTATACGGCATGACAAATTGCCTAGGCTCCGGTGCTCTTCTATCCACGCAGACTTGCGCGTTTTCCCGCTAGATGGACAGTGATTAAGGAATTTTGACTTGTATAGTACGTTGTTTATACCTGGATCAGCTTTCGTGGTTGAAAATCAGTTCATAACAGAAAAATGGCAGAAACAAGAGTGAGGAATTTGCCGGATTACGCAGGAAAGCAAGCGCCGTCATGGAGTCCTTATTCTGACAATGGCGGGTATTAAAAATATTTTGAAACAAAAGAAGTCGACATTCAGTGAAAATTGGATCTCATTTTCAGAACTGTCGTAGCGATTGCCGGAGAGGACTTCGTTGTCATTGCCTCAGATACTCGATTAAGTGCTGGCTATTCCATCTACACCAGAGAACAAAGCAAACTTTACAAGTTGTCAGACAAAACCGTTCTGGGATGCACGGGCTGTTGGTGTGACGTATTGACATTGACAAAGGTTTTGGAAGCTAGGATGAAAGTAAGCCTTAACGTTACATTAATTTAGTGTCATTCGCCATGTCAGCATCCAGGTTTATTTAATTCGCCTCTTCTTACTCACAGATGTATCTCCATGAGCATTTGAAACCTATGTCAACACCTGCAGTGGCCCAATTATTGTCAACCATGCTGTATTACAAGCGTTTCTTCCCATATTACGTTTCTAACATTCTAGCTGGACTTGATTCCCAAGGGAAAGGCTATGTGTACAGCTACGATCCCGTTGGCCATTGCGAGGAAGGAAAATATTACGCTGGCGGCTCAGCGTGCGCCCTTATCGTTCCTTTATTGGACAATCAAGTACGGTAGTATTTCGGTGTACGGTTGCCCAAAGCATTGTGAAAGTTTCCTAGCATTGTTTGTATCGTATTTTTGGCTATACTTCGTGATATTTTGTTTTATTGCATTTCTGAACTGGGGTAATGTTGTAGATTGGCTTGAAGAACATTGTTGACGCCAAAAAGGAGCCTTTAACTATAGAAAAAGCCCTTGCTGTCATTAAAGACGGTTTCATTTCCGCTGCTGAGCGTGACATCTACACCGGCGATGGAGTTATAATCAATATTATAACCAAGGACGGCATTCAGGTTGAACACTTCCCATTGCGCAAAGATTAAAATCTCCTCTCAGTGGTGGTCACCACGCATTTTTGGAACACGTTAATACACACAATACAAACAGAATGTGGAGAATCCTTGAACAAAATGTATCGGTGTATTTTCTACAAGTTTTGGTCATTTGATTCTATATTCACACACAAAATTTGAAGAAACCAGTTTGTCAGAAAGCAGGCTTTGCCATGAAAACCGAAAAGAGGGTTTAAGGGATCTGCCATTATCCGAAGGTTTGTGCCTCCTGCAGGATAGACCGGTAAATCTACTTCTTACCAGAATCCTTACCAGGAGGCACCAAGGCTTGGCCTTTATCTTTGCCACGTAATTTTAACCCTAAACGGAGAAAAGAGAAAATTAACTATCATTATCTAAGCGCTCAATTCCTAAATGTCTTACCAATAGCTCTTTCTATCTTCCCAAGAACTACTTGGTTCGGAACGCCCTTTCCACACTCGTATTCGTTGACAACTTGGGGCTTTTCGTTGATACGGGTGGCCAAATCCTTCTGAGTCCAGCCTTTGGCTTGTCGGCCTTGCTGAATTAGCTTTCCCACATCCAAAGGAAGTTTGTCATGTTTTAATTCTTCAGTTTCTTGGTCCAATTTAGCGGTATTGAGGGTTGTGACAGCATGCTTATTTTGGGCGGCACCATCTAGCAAAATCATTTACTTATGTTTTTACTTATAATCATTTATTTACTAAATCATTTAGCAATTTAATAATGAAAGAAATCCAAATGTAATAATGAGCAAAAGGCAACTAAGAGCAAACGTGCCAACCAAACATCATTAGAGTATAGTCTTAATCTCATTTTAAATACGATACGCGTGATGACTTCATAAAATAGTACCAGATAAAAAATATTGTGTAGTTTGTGAGGAAAATATACCAGTTTCCATCGCATAGTACACGGGAATGTACTTACATTTTGTGGCGGTTTCTACGGCTACACCTTGTCTTCTCGCAGCATTGACGATCTATAGAAATGACAAAAACATGTTACGACAGTTCTAGAACACTTGGAACCCACGAGTTTCGTAGGGAATTTGGGAATTACCTGTTCTGTCTTGCCAGAAGCTCCCTTGGGAGCACGCTTAAAATGAGCAACATTCCAGTCAGCGTCGGACATGGTTGATTTCTTGGAAATTAATACGAGCTTCAAGTAAATTGACTTCTTGGGAAGTAAATACAGTACTAGTGCGTGATGATGCAAGCTGAATAGTGAAACAAACCGCGAATTGCTGCTAGTGGGAACGCCGAATGACTAGATTCCTATCCGGACTGGCGAAATAGGCACGAGGTTCGCATGAAACCGAAAACACGGGATAGACCTAGCGGGGATGAAATTCGCAATAACCTAGAAGGATACGTATTTCTCTGTCTTTTCCATACTTTTTAAGCACGACACATTACTAGCATGCATCGCAATTCTGAAAATGGATTTTTACAATAGAGCCAGAAAACAAGCTTGTATTACTTCGCTGCCGCGTGATACGCATTCCGCCTACGACGCATTTCACTTGCGGTAGGTTCTTGGCCTATCGCCAACACTACCTAACACTACCAGAATGTAGTGGAAATCCATTGGACAAGAGGTAATAATGCGAAATTGGCCCCCACAAAACATTGCGCAAGCAAATATGTGCAGGCAGAAATTAAGACGAGGGCCACCTGCACAGTAGGATTTTGTATATTGCGTATTGTCCGTATTCCTTTTTTTATCTTACGTCTTATTGTTACGTACACCATACCGTACATGTGTAATCCTTATGCATGTTGTGAGTGTTGCCTTTGTTTTAATCTGCAAAGCATATATAGTTGTTGTTTTTATTCTCGTTAATTATGAATTCTATCGTTTTCCCGCCTTTTCAGGATGAACTCCTTGTCTGATCTCAGTGGTCTATTCAGTTACTCAGATCCTTTTGTGAAACTCATATATTTTCTTCTGGTTACAGTCAGTCCCAATAATCTTCTTTTGAAGTGCCCTTTAATTCGCCGAACAAGGTAAGCGAAAAGAGGCGTCAACAAACGAAGGGAAAAAGAACGTTTATGGGTGGCGAGATGGTTGGTCACAGCCAATTGGAGACGAGTTGCAATGCGGTAGATGGTGAGAGCGCTGTTCGCAGTTTTGGCCTTGTTGCTGTGCAGGTACGATGAGGTTCTAGTCTGCCTAGCCGGCATTGGTAAACAGTGACGTCAAAAGTGGTTTTTCTCTTGTAAATATATCGAGGTTTCCTTCTAACATTATAGTAATCCTCTAACGCTTTATGAAGGTAATGTATAATCATATAAAATGTAATATGGTGTATCAGAAAGTTTTAAATACGTCCTATGATGATTCGATCAGTTGAAATTGTGTTGTGTTCTTCGCCGCTGTAGGATGACATACCGAGCACGGAGATAGTAGATACATCAAATGGCAGATAAGCTTCAGAAGTTAGAAGCTGGTGAGATATTTGCGGAGCTCGAAAATGGAAATCCTCAGCAAGTTAATGAAATCAAATCCCATATATTTGAGTGCCTCAGCGAAAGTACAAAAGAAGTTCTATGCGTCATGATCATATATTATTAAAATATTACTTCTAGCTCATGAATCTTGGCTGGTTTACGGATTGTATGACTATTATTTAAACACTAATTCATTGCGAGCTGTGGAAATTCTCGTGAGCGTCCGTGATGGCCACGAAAAACACCTTTTCGACAAGTAACCTTCAAGTCTTACGTTCTTTTATTTGTGAAGAAATTTTCTTTTTTAGGATCGCGGAATCCTTGCGTGGTACGACCAGACTTTCTGCTCTTATCTTGCTTGGTCACTTGGTACGAAAGTTACCCCCTTGGCTGTATAAAATCGCCAATCATTTCGCGTTCAAAGAACTCTTGCGATTGCTCAAAGTAATTTTGTTTTGCTGTACTTAAGATATTTCTAACTAAAAATGTTTTTTTTATTTCACATTTACAGACAGAAGTCGAGGTTCTTCACCTAGTGAATGCTTTGCTGGTCTTGACTGCTCTGTTACCTGTAATTCCTACAATTGATTCTAGTGCTTTGCACGAAATCTTCGAAATATTTGGGTGAGAAGCTTCTCTTCATTTTCTAAATGTAAAAAAATATTTCACTTGCATATTGGTTTGCTTATTTACGTATTCTGTGAATATTCATTTTAGTATATTACATATTTACATTATAGGCGGTTGGTGGCATGGTCCGCTACCAGTATGGGCTCCTCAACGCCAGAAGCATACATTTTACATTTACAAGTGGGTGTTTACGCATTATTTCACCGGTTGTACGGCATGTACCCGTGCAATTTCATCACTTTCTTGCGTAAACAGTACAATTCCCGCGAAAATCTGAGCATTTTCAGCCATACTATCAAGGTAAACAGCTCTTATTACACTTTCAGATTCTGATCATAAACCTCACTGAAACGATCAGTATTTCCGGACAAAATTGTATAGGAGTTTGAACGGGACGCGAAAACACGTACGCAACCTGAATTTTTTAACTTCAAAGTTAATTCAGAGTCATTCAAAATATTTTTTGTTTTCCAGCCATTACGTTATTAAAGTAAACCGAAAGCGCCTCTTTGTTTATTCCATCGGTATAGTTAATTAGATAATTTGAGCACGGGCGAAGTTAAGCAAAGCAAGTTCTCGACCCATTTTTCATGCTAGAGAAAAATTGCAAGATATAAACTTTACATCGAAGTTGAAGCCAAATGAAAACTAAATAGGTGTCTCGCAATTAATTGGGAAAACATCCTGTTTTATATGAAAAAAAATAAAAAATAAAGAACGTGTGTTCGTACAAGAAAAAACGCAATTCAGAAGTGGATTAAAATTATAAAACTGTATTGCTTAGATGTGTTTATAGTTACTCATTATGTTGTACAAAGATGTGGAACATGTGCCTTCACGTACCCCAATTATTATTTTTTTATTCCGTATAACAGCCCTTATTGGAAACGGTGCGCCTCCATCCTCTTCTTGTCATTGTGTCCAAGGAAACTGAAATTACTTCAACCCGGTAAGAATTCATTGTTGAATAATATATATCAAAAATAGGATATAAGTCGAAAATATGCACATTAATTCGATTGTCTGACGTTCCACTTCGTTTTTTTTGTTACATGGTTTGTCACATTTGCCTATATCCATCATTCGTTAGTAAGTTTATGCCTAACTTATTTAGTTATTTCCTGCTATGTCATGTTTTATATATTTAAGTTTTTGTGTTGTAATATTGTGATTTTATCTGGGGCTCAGGTGGAAACAAATGGACGTCCATGACATCATTGCAGAATGCGACAAGTACGTCGTCGATGCACATGACTGTCCTCGAGGCCAAGACGATTCTTTAAACACGAGTTCACTTCCTCGTGGACAAGATTTCATTTCGGCCGCTGCGGGAATTGGTCCAGCTTGCGCTGCTCTATTTAGTGATTCATTAGCCGTCAGTGGCGATTGGTTCTCGCCTTCGCAAGCTCTCATGCAGCCCGGCGGGGGAATGGATAGCACTGGCAAAGCTTCGGTATCTCACACTCCGACCCCATTTTTGGCATCCCGTGGCACCACACCTCGCGATCGCTTGTTTATGGCCGAAACAGCCACCGAAGCCACGCCCGAAACCACGCCTTTCACGACGCCTGTGAAGGTAAACCACTTTTCAGACATTTTACATAATTGTATGCTTCAACTGTTCCATTGGATGTCGTATATTTTATGTATGTCATCTTTTATACAGTATTTACTGCCTCTCAGCCAAATTTGATAATATCAGACTTTTAATACTTGTTTCACTAGGATTTGGAGTGTCAGCGAACGTGGAGACCCTTGCCGGGCGCCAACTCCTTTGCCATGCTTTTAGCCACGCCATTGCCACCTCCTACTCCTACACCCAACCCATCCCATCCGACATCGCCGCTCAAAAAAGAGCCCAAAGATCGGAGTCTATCTTTCGAAACTGGAGATGAAGATCGTCGCAGCTCCATCCTAGCGCAAAAGCTGCAGAAGGTGGCCTTGAGTCGACAAGATGGGGTGTCCCCGTACAACACAACGGCCCTTCCCATACAAACCGGTGGAAAACCCCGCTCTCGCCACGCGAGCGGCAAAGCAATGAAACTTCAGTCCCATGTCAGCCCAGGGAAAACTGAAAGAGGACTGGTAAGATTAGGAAACTTCCTTTTATGTAGTAATTGCGGGGGAAAGGGAGCTTATAAAGCTTGTATTCTTACCTAGATCTTTTTTACCTTAAAGTATTCAAAACGTTTTAGATCAGTCCGGTCTTATTTTCTGAAGAAAAATCGACGCTACCTCCCTCCGATGTGTGCAGGCCAGTACCACAAGCGTTAACAACAGGCACGGACGCATTAACAGCCGAAGATCATGAAGTTTGCGGGCTGTTTGCTGCGAATAATGTGCCAAGGCGTACTCTGGAACGCTTCTCTTGTTCGGATAAAGATAAAGTATTGTTTTTTCCTTTCCGATTTTATTTAGTATTTCCGTACTTTTTTTGCGTTTCTTTCCGTCTTAGGTTTTCGCCTGTTGATGGTTCATATTTCACAAAATACGATGTTTCTTAGTTTCGTAATTTATATTTATGTTTTCATTTCTGTATTTTTCTTGATGATTTTTTAATTCCTCTAATTTTCGTAATTATGTTTTTTTCATTCCTGTAATTTTCTTGATGTTTTTCTTCATTTCTGTAATTTTCTTGAGGATTTTTTAATTCCTACTATTTTTATGTACGGATTACGCATTTTATCCTAAAATGGCAGTTATTACTTTTGTATGTGTTATTAAGGATAACTTATTCTGTGACGCTTTAGGTTGCCATCCTCGATTCACGTTCGTCCAGTGGAAAATATGACGAAGAGGAATCCGATAGTACGGACGAAGAAACTCGCACTTTACTGCGTGCCGCAGATTCCAGCGTGTCGTTATTCTTGCCCAAGCTGCATTCTATGAGAGATTTTGTACAAAGGTTTCGGATTCGCTACTACAGCCAGTGTTTGTCCGGTCCAGCGCTTCCACCCAGTTCAGCAATGTATGTGGGAAGCCCAGGGCAAATTAGTAGTAGCAGTTTTAGCACCCAGTTGCCCCAACTCGGACAGGCCTTGCCGAAAGATGTTAAGAAGTCCCGGTCTTGTCCGGATTTGAGCCGTCGAGTGGATATGTGCGCTTCAGTTTGCTCCATGGACAGTGCCAGTACCACCATGGCGGACAATGCGCTCAGTATGGTAGCGCCAGTGAGCGTGAGCGACTCGGCAACTCAGACGGAAGAAACATGCCCTTCGACGCCCTATGAACACCTCTTTTTCTCTGTTTTACCCGCCCAATTATGGAATGAAAGCCACATAGAAGTTCGGAAATCGAGCGCCAGCCCGTCGCCTGCCGAATTGCTCGATAAGTACATCGAAACGGCTTTTCTGACCCATAAAGCTCAAGCATTGGAATGGAGAACTAGCAAAGGACATAAAAAGCCAAGTAAACTGAATTCCACAGTATTGCTCGTTATTTTTGCATGATTTTCACTTTTCCTTAATTGTTTGAAATTTGTTTAAGGAATTATCATTTTTTAATGACGTGGATGTGATCTGTCCTAGTGTCAGAGACGGAAGAGGTTCAGTTATTGAGGGGACAAGTGCTCTTATTGCATAGTCAACTGCAGTACGAGAGACAAAGAAGGATTATTCATGCGGAGCGGAATAGGAGATTGCTGGGGAAAGCGAAGAATACGCGTGCTTTGGAGGAACAGCTTCATGTCTTGGTGAGACTTCTGGTTTAAAGTTTGGACGAAACGGTATGCTCATTTTTTTATAATAGCAAATGCAATTGCGAGAAAACCAGCAAGATCAAGAGTTGGTGAAAAGGGACCTCGACTTTCTCCGCAAGTTCCGAGCCAAGGCGGAAGGCGAAAAGTTGGCCATGATTAGACTTCTAGATACACAGGTATATAATTTACATTAAATAAAAAATTAGGCTTAAGGTTACGGTGCAGCTAAACGTGGAATAAGAGAATCACATACTGAACGGCATCAGCGATTTCGCTGAAATTACGAAGTATTTCTCCAAACCATGTCGACAGTAAAGTTTTGAATCATAAGATCTAGTGCACGTCGTCGAGATTTGTTAAAAAAAAGTTCATCGAAAATTTGTAAAAAGCTAGTCATTTTTTTGTTGTTGCAGAAAAGCAATTTGAAACGTTTGATCACAAGGTTCAGTGGAACCACTTAAAATAATTCATTTAACGAAGACGGAATTAAAATCCAACGTTTTATTTCGAAATAACGTAGGAAATTTTTGAAAACTATTTAGATGATAAATCTGAAAATAACTGACAGATTTGAATCCCGTTTTCGCCATTAAACTAGGAAAAGGATGCTCTAATTTATCTTCAGGGCGGATATTTAGAAAAGCTTTCTCCGAAACAATTAAAATTTGAATTCCTTTTTACAAATTGACTAAAAACTTCTAGAAGAAAAACCCGACGACCTGCAGTAGGTGTGGCAATCCAAAACTTTACTGTTGCTGTGTGTAATAAAATACTGAGTAGTATTCGCAAAATCTCTGATGCCGTTTAGCATATGACTCCCCTATACCACGGTTAGGTGCGCTGTTGCTTTAAGTTACTGGTAACATACACAAGCTGCCACATAGATCAATTAAACATGTGAAACTAACGTAGTTGTATAACTTAGTATATCAGCAATATTTTTGCAAACTAAATCTTTCCTCAGTAGTTGACACATGAAGAAACTATTTTCTCGCACAAAAAAATGCGAATAAATACAACGTAATAATACACGTACTAGTGCAGTACCTCTTGAAAAAAACGACATTATGCCAACGGCACGCCATTGATCAACAGTGGAATCCCCTATTGCGAAAACCTTGCAGTGGGTCATGGAACGTTGAAAAAAGACGGACCGGATACCGCTCGCGTAACTGTCGTAACGTTAGCATAGGGACTTTGTCCTGGGCCATTTTTTTTAAATGAGAGTACTATACAGTACTCTCTAAGAAAATAAAACTACCCCCAAAAACCGTCCTATACCTAACAGCCCGGCAGTTGCGCGAGCGGTGTCCGTTTTCAGCGTCTTGTGATTGTTCGTGACCCACAACAAGCTTCCTCCCAGTGGCGTGGGACGTTAGCAACAGGACGTTTTCTTTTATGTGTGTGTGCATATGTGTGTGTTTAAGAATACTGTGCATGAGCTCCTCTCGTGGTGTATTTTGTTTTGTTTGATTGATTTTTTTTCTTTCTCCAGACCAAAAATGCGAACCATCAGTTAAGTGAATCGTTGAAAATCAATTCAGAAATGGAGACTAAGCTGAAAGAGGAAAAGGAAATCACTTACAGCTTACAACAGGTAACGAAGATAAGTTTGTTTTGTCCTGTGTATGGCAGTGACTTACTTTTATTGCGCAGCAAGTGTTCGACTTGCAAGGAGCGTTGTTTACCTTGAAAGCGGAGCTGGAGAATATGGAAAGCGAAGTCGCCAACGTTTCGTCTCTGAAAGATCAATTGAGTACGACACGTCGGCAACTGTTAGTCATGGGAGAAGCCTTAACAGCGCTACGATTGCAGCAGCAAAATTCCTACAGGGCCTCAACCGCATTTGAAAAAGAGGCATTGGAAGTCGCCTTTACCGAACAACTCAAAAGTAAAACACCCTTTTCCGCGTTTTTATTGAAATCCCTCTTCTTGATCTACTTTGGTGGATTCTTTATTAACGGCACAGTTTTCCTCTTGCCTTGGTTTATTTAAATGTAGGCTACAAGGAGCAGTTGGAACGGGAAAAGCGACACAGTGAAGCATTATCAGCTCGTTTGGCAGAATTAGAAGTTGCAGCTGGGAAACGCGAGGGCGTGGTTGCGGAACAGAAACGAGCTATGAAAAATTTGCGGGAAGAATACGTGCAAATGATTCGAGTAATTCATATTTCTTTAACGCCAATCTTGTACTCTTTTCGTTCCATTGCTTTCGTTTACTGTCCTCTATTGTGTTCGTCGTCTTTTGAATTTTACCGCGTATTTTCTACTTTTTTGCCGTCGTAGGTCTCGCCTATTAACCTAGTATATAACGTATTTAAAATATATTTATATAGTATGATGCATTTGTTTCTGTTATTAACATTTTATAATTTGTTTTCTTTATAGTAGGTTAGTTATAGTAGGTAGTTTATAGTTAATCTTCGTCGGTAGTTTATTGGTTCCTTTTAGGTGTATTGTAGCAAAAATTTTTTATATTTTGCTGTTAAATTGTAGGCGGTGGAAAATAAATACGACAGTATGAAATCCATCAACGCAAGTTTGGAAGCCAAAGTGGTGCAATTGCGTCAAAGGCTGGATAAGCTGAATCGCGCTTTGCGACGTGATAGACGCATTGGTGTGCCGAATGCCTCGGGTCAAGACTCGACGACGGCGGGTGCGTTGTTAGCTGGCGAATCTCCTCCCCAAGCTTTATCAGCCTCTCCTGGCTCTCCTCCATCTTCCAATTCGTTAGCTTCAGCTTCAGGAGGCTCGGGCCTGAGTCCAGAAGCGTTGTCAGTCTCTTTGGCTATGGAAGTCAGCGAGGGCTTTAACGAAGCTCAGTTGTATAATTTGGAACCGATAGCAACATTGGAACCCTTGCCGGAGTTACCGGAAGACCGGGCGCCTCCTCGACGGTCGCGTCACGTGTCTTCCCCTGCGAAGTGAACAGCGCTACCAACGACATTTGGCCATGGAAAGTTTCTTTGGTAGTTTTCTCATACATCGAGCCTCGTGAAAAAAGTTGTATTCTTTATCTTTTCTTTTTCTTGGGTGTTTCCTCTTTTATTCTTGTTATTATTTTTTGCCCCACTTTGTTTTAAGCTGGAGAGGTATTGTTCTATTTGTGCGGGTTAATAAGGAAGACGAAATTGTTCCCCCCCTTCCCCCACCCCCCTGTTTTTATTCTTAGTCGAATAAGGGATTTGTTCTCCGCGTTCTCGTCTAGCTTGTTATGTTATATTCGCTAATGGCTAGCCAAGTAGGGCAGGTTGAAGGGTCAATCCTCGGAACTGAACACCAAGATACCTGGCCTCAATACACACTGTGGTCACTTGAAGTTTTGGCTACTTATTTCTTTTTGTTGCTAGAAAGCCCACAACGCCTTACGAAACGTCAAGTTCCGTTTTGGACAGAAGCGATGGAAGAATTGGGTTACCTAAGGCCAATTTCAGAACGCTAGTGTGAAGAAAGGAGCTAACGGCGATAACCTACACCTTGAAAAGATGAACGAGCTCTTGAAAGAACGAGCATGTTCTTCCTTGGGCACCTGACCGCCCACTTCGGCCAGCCGTTCCCTATTAGGGTGGAAATTCCGCCCGGTTTACAGCCACCGGACGGTTATAAAAGCTGAAAACTTCCACCTCAGCTTCAGTTGTTGCGTTCTTCTTGCGTGAATACAAGAACCTCGCGTAAGCGCAGTGCATTCAATGGTTAAATTTCCCCCAGCGTGAGTTTTATTTTTGTTTTACACTACTTGGCATTTTATGACTATTGCATGTATTTTTACGTCCCTGAGTCGTGACTTGAAAGTGTTGGGAAAAAAATAAAACAAGTTCCTGGTTATCTGTAATTTCCCAGGCTCGCTTAAATCATCAAACTTTTTTTATTTATTTATTTGTGTATTTTTTATTTTTTTAGTAATTTATTATATGCTACCTTCATGAGTTGACTTGTTTAGTGGCGTGACTGCGTCAAAGTTTCACGGTCAAGGTGAGGAACAATCCTGTAGTCCCGTAGTTCGACCTTCACCCAAACGAACAAGCAGGTTTTCGACGGCTTGTTCGCCTATATGATGATCTCAATTTTGTCAAGGGCGCGTTTGCTTAAGAGACAGGGCAGGTCGGTGACCGAACTGAAAGCTTCGAGCAGGTTCTTCCAGCTTATCTGCAACGATTGACCGTCTTCCTTGACTGGAGTAGGAGTAATAGTACTATCGAGAGCATCAGTGACAGTTACAGTTGATCGGATAGCTTGTATCCGGTATTTAGTATAAGAAGCAAATTCAGTCTCGTAGCAGTTTCTTGGCCCTTGGTACACGATCCAGTGGAGTAACATTTTACTTCCTTGTTCATCTTACAGAGAAACTACAATGTCAAGGCTACTGGTTTTCGTGGTGATGATGGCAGTGTGCGCCCAAAGTCAAGCACAAATTTTTGGGTATTTGAGCAACAGCTTAGGGTTCATTGCCGGACCTGAATTTGAGTCACCCAAATACGCAGTGTCCAAGAGCGCCGAGGTAAGTAGCACACTTGGTTTAGTGCTTTAGCACATTTGTTTTATTTTTCACTTTTTTTAATTGGATGCCGTCGTAGGCCATGCCTATTCACCGCTTCTTTTATTTGTCATGCTTCAATCGTTACATTTTTCACATTCGTTTACCAATTTGAAGGCCAGTGCCTCTCTTTTGCACACAATTTTTTTATTTTAGTATCAGGTTTCGCATTTCAATAATTTTATAAAGGATTGGGATGGTGAATCCTATACTTGAGGCCTGGGAGTGTTAATTATTTCCGGTTTGCAAAGTGAATTTAAAAATGTTACTGTATGGGTTTTTCACATTATTCGCCATGTGATACGTGAGTGTTGTTCGCTCAGAATGTTACTACAAAGTAACCGTTCAATATTTATTTTTTATTGACGCAGTTAATTTGTAAGTCATTTGTTCTTACGTTCGTTTCAAATTGAGTATACTTTTTATAGCCAGTTTTATTTCATGTTTAACGCATAACGTTTGTGGACAGAATGGGGAATATGAAGAGCGCACGTACGTCGCCACCAAGTACGTCTGCACATCGGAAGCCGCTAAAGAAATCCCTTCTCGTGCCATGTTCATGGAGCTTTTCCGTTACATCTCTGGAGCTAACGAAAACAGTAAAATTATATTTGAAAAAAGCATTCAGCATCTGTTAATGGAATTCTGTTACAGAAACACAAGTTGCTATGACTGTCCCTGTGACGACTTATGTTCAGAAAAATGGCAATGAAACTATGTACGATATGTGCTTTTACATTCCTGAAAAATTCCAAGCTGATCCACCCAAGCCCATTTCGAGCACGGTTTATTTCCAAGACCGTGAACAAATGACCATTTTGACCAGGTATAAAGTCGTGTTTTCATAAAGGCGTATGTGGAAAGTAGGTTTATGGGGTGACTGATTTATTTCTTTGTTGTGGTTGCAGGAAGGTGAGCGGTTTCATGTGGAGTGAATCAACGTGGGAGGCTGAAGCGGCAGCTCTGAAGGCTTTGTTGGAAAAGAGCGAAGAAAAGAACGTAGACTACAGTGCTTATTACCGCAGTGGCTACGATGCTCCTATGAAGTTGTTCAATCGACGCAACGAAGTTTGGTATGTGAAGAAGGCATAAAGTCGTACACCCTAAAAGCCCAAACGATGGCTTTTACCAGTGATGATTAACGATACTTTGAAAAAAAAATCAGTGTTTTCGGGTTCCCTCCGTTATTTGTGTTATCTTTCCGTTGCTATTTATTTCGCGCTTGTTATAAAAGAGAAAACAAAAAGGAATTGGTTTTATTTTATTTTGAGCAATGGGGAGGAAATAAGCAAGTATTTGTGTTCTTTTACTCTCAATTTCGACATCTCGCGGGTACGAATGACACAGTAGGAAAAGGGGAGACTTTATAGCCAACAAAATTATCAAGAGTATTACATAAGCGTACATTTGGAAAATGCAAGTTTGCACTTTCATTGCTTCCTGGAATACCCAAATTACCGAATTGTTCGAGATATAGTACTTAATTCTACTGTATACCGCCCTTCTCTTACGGACGATTACACGGAAAAAGTACGTGGACGATTTTGCATTTACTACTCAATCTTTCGCGAAGTGATCTTGACAGTAAAGTATCAATTGATAATTCCTAGAATCTTACGAAGAGACATATTTGAAAATAGGAAACATAATTTACTTTTGTTCAAGGAATTTGCCTGCTTTTTCCATAATTCTGAATTTCGAACACTTTTGCACGTTAGATTCTGTGTATTATTAATTTGACGATAGTGGCCGGAAAGTTGTCGGAAAATATGTAACAGTTATGTAGAAATCGTAAACTGGGTTCTTTCGCTTCTCCCATTCACTCAATGTAAATTAAGAGAAAGGGTATACAGTGGCCTTAAGGGATAGCGACAAAGTGGATTCGATCAACTTTTCCTACGCTTACCGAGAATACGCATGGAGCTATGCAGAAAGTCTGTTGTTTGAACTAGATCTGAGTCATAGATTTACTTTTCGTTGGAACAACGATTCAATACATCTTTCGTGTCCTGTACTTTAAGTGACAGTATACATTTCGGGTTCGTGCGAGCAGCGAATTCCGGCCGTGAAGTACTGTTCTTCAGTTTTCATTCGTAAATTAGTAGACTAGTTGTAAAAGAGTAGAAATGGTACTTCAGGACAATATCTTGACTTCAGACCTCGCATTTCCTCATATCCCGGATATTCCGTATGACGAATATATTCTCCAGGGCTTACAAGAAATTCTCCCAACTTTGCCAAAAGATGCGGTGTATATGGTAAGTTAGTACAAGCATAATAGAAATAAAGCACTACTTACGAACACGCAAAGAGGGATTGGACCACGGGGAAATACGTTCTATACGCTGACATAATTCCTGCCGTTGCCCGTTTATCGTCCGGACTTCGGATGAGAGGATTCCGTGCTGGTGATGCTGTTTGCCTTTACGCGCCCAATCATGCCGAGCTTCCGTTATTGCATTTAGCCGTTTGGCGATGTGGTGGGTTGTGCATGCCATGTTCGGCCACAGCAAATACAAGTAAGTGAATGTACTATCTAATACTGGGGGATTGGCAAAAGATGACAGAGCAATCTTATGCTACCAGCGTAATTTGCAAACGAAATACTTGCACCTCGAGTGAAATATTTTGCACATAAAAAATTTATATAAATGAATATTTCTAGGAGAAGTGTATGAAAAATGTGCAGAAGTCGGAGCTCAATATATATGCTGTGACAAGCGGAGTGCGAAGGCGGCATTAAAAGTCAGTTCATCCTTGAATCAGTTCAGGGATGTTTTGATTGTGGACGACGAAGAAGATGGATGTATATCGCTGAAAGAAATCATGAAATTGGGATGTGACGCAGAAGCAGAAATGCAACAGGAAAGCAGAAATGGACATACGGAAGTAGATTTGGATACAGTAATATGGGTACCGAACTCCAGCGGTACTTCGGGGCTGTCCAAAGGGATTATGCATACGCATAAAACCATGGTTGCAATGACTACCCTTTATAGAAAGTACTTTTTACTTAACACTTGGCGTATGTTTTAATTGCAAAGTCTTTAGGTATGGTATAGAGTCAACGGGACCCTATGTATTTGTGAATGGAATGCTCAATATTTTGGGTTGCATCGGGTCTATGACATGGATGACGTGTGGCGTAGAATGTATTACGCTTTCTGAATACTCAGAGTTTGGTTTTGTAAAAGCAATCGAGGGAACTAAGGTTCATTTTTTTGGTGCTTTGTACGTAATCGTTTAAATGCTCTAAATAGGCAAAAGTCGTTGTCACATTCCCAGTTCACTTGGCATTTTTAGCCCGTGATCCAAGAGTACGAAATTATGACTTGACAAGCGTGGAAACAGTGAGTATTGGAGGCTCAACTTGGAAATTGGATGATGAAGCGCATTTGCCTGATGTGTTTCCAAACTTAAAAATCATTGCAGCCATGTATGGCATGACGGAAGTTTGGATGGTATCATCGAGAGTCTTGGTACCGGAAAATTACAAAGGCGGTAACGTTTTATTTTCTCGTAAGAGAGACAAAAGACGAAGTTTCGCAATTTAGGCAACAAATTGGGTAGCTCGGGTTGGCTTTGTCCTGGAACAGCCATAAAGGTATTCTAAATTGCTCCGGAACAGCGCTTCTGACTTGAGGCTTAGGTAGTAGATCAACACACTGGAATGCGACTTGGAGTCTCGCAGAAAGGGGAGATTTATGTACGAACGAGGTGTATGATGAAAGGATATTTCAACAATCCACAGGTAATTTTCGTTGGGTGTTATCTACTAAACTAATTCACACTCCATTATAGGCCACGGCCAATTTTATACGAGATGGATGGGCTCGCACTGGAGATGAAGGTTATTTTGATGAAACTGGACAGTTGTTCGTCATAGCTCGTTTAAAGGAGCTCATAATTTACAGAAATGAACACGTATGTTATTTAACAAATGATCATAAAATATTTAATACCTTCAAGTTATTTGAAATGCTGTGGTCTTTGACAGGTACCCCCTATGAAGCTTGAGAACGTTTTCAGAACGTTTGATGCGGTTCAAGATGTGTGTGTGGTTGGAATTCCTCACCCGGTTGACGGAGAACGCCCTGCAGCTGCAATACTTCTAAAACCGGGATCTGTGGTGTCCCTTGACGAGCTTAGACAACACGTGGACGGTAAAAACTATGACATTTACGGCGAGATTTAATTTGTTTCTCTCCACAGAGCAAGTTAATGATGAAGAAAAATTGCGAGGAGGCATTTTTGTCGTGAAAAAAATCCCAAGCAACGAAAGTGGGAAAGTTTTGCGTCGAGAAGTGGTGAAAGAAATTCTTTCGCTAATTAAGGAAGATCAGTAGTTTTGTTTAGTAATGTAGATCAGGGATTTTATTTTACACATTTTCATACAAAAATGTATAGTTTATTAACGATGTATTCGGCACGGAGGTTTACGTAATGTTGTGGAATAACATTAAATCTGCCCTTTTTAGATATTCTAGATATTTAGAGTAACGGTTATACTCCACGCCATCAAGGCAGATTTACGTTAGTCCAGGAAGATTTCATTGTTTCGTACCGTATGAATCTAACGGGGAATTATTATCGAGTTAAATTTCTTAAGAGTATTAGGTCCGCACTGAAAGAGCCCAGCCTAATGATAACTAACATATGTGTTCCTGCTCTATGAACACAGATTGAACATTCGGTATACTGAAGACAGCTTCTTAGGAACTCGTATTTGATTCACTACTGACGGTTTCTGTTAATTGCCTTGGTGAATTCCATTTAAAATAAATATGCATGTTTCGAAGCCTGAGACGCAATCTTCGAACAGTCTAAAATATTGTAATCGGTACAGCGTGACACGGATAATAAGTCATAAAGCAATTTACCTGAAAACTGGTAAGTCGCTTAAATTTATTCAGTTTGACAACATTGTCGAAAGCATCGACAAAACTTTTCTGGTTCTGGGATCTCCAATTCGAAGAATCAAATAAGTTTTCCCGAAACGGTGTCGTTAGCCGTTCCTAGAGAAGTAAAATAACAATGAAAACTGAATTCGAGGCCTACGTATGATCCATGGGCGAAGAAACATACCTTGAAACTAATGAAGATGGGACGCCATTCATTCCTGACATGTGGGTTGATGACGCATTCAAAAAGGAAAACAAATAGACCTTGAAATGAGTTGACGATTGTAAAAATGTACGCCATAAATATCGTGCCTAGAATACATAGAATTTCACATAAATTTCCGTGTGCAAACGAGTGGTCAAATGTAGTCGTACTTTCGTTAACGTAAAAAAAGCCGAAGATCCATGTTACACCGAACAAAACGGAGAGAGATAAGGAACCAATAACCCAGGTCCCGTTTGAAGGCGGATTTTTCTGAGCTCCAAGGTTTCGGGCGTTTAAAACGCGGTGTACGGTTAACAGTATTACAAAAACATTCCACTAAACCAAATAGCGTTGTTATAAATGAGAATTGTCGAAAAATATACAGTGTACCAAAATGGTTACGGCCACGGGTCCCGCAAAAGACCAGATGATTCCAGAAGACGCAGTCGTGTCCAACCAGCAGCTAACAATAGAATACTTTCATAATTGTAAAACATGCGACGCTAAAATTCATCTTACAAGCTTTCCGTGCCATAATCCTTGGCTTGATTAATAGCCAATGCTAGTGTAACAATAGCCAACGGAACACCGTAGCCGAACATGTAGAAAAATAACATCTTTCTCGAGTGATCGAAGACCTTTCGAAGAATTTTTCTAGTAAATTACAGAAATGTGTCCTGGAGTTAACGTATTACCCGCGTGATTTGCTCGTACAAGTGAAAGGCACCTAGTGACATCCACATGAACATAGCAAGGAAAAAGTATTGCATAGCTGCAGCTACAAACGCGCAGAACGGTGCATTGCCGATTTCAGAATTCCCGGACAAAAACAGAATTTCTGCGACGAGCAAATTAGTGAAGATGTTAAGATTAATTTGATATCGCATGTTTCGGGCTTTTAAAGAGTAGTAGATACATATCGAGAGAAGTAAAGAAACAACAGACACGCTGCAACCAATGGTTGTGACGCAGTCGAGCCATACCTGCGAAAAAAGTGCAAATGACGGCAAGAAATAATTCGTGAACATCCACGATTCAGAATATGCGAAAAAAGTTACTTTTTCGATTAGTAGGCCAGTGATGTTCATTAAAATAGCAAAGTTCGTAAGGTGGTCGCACTCGCAAAAGAAGTTATCATGATCACTTCTGTCACCCAGTCTGCAGCCGTCACCTGACCAGTTTTCCGCGCTCCAATTTAAAAAAACGCATATCGGTACTGCGATATATTCAGAGAAACTATTTATCCTAGGAAAACGCAAAGAAACGAACGTTCCGTTTTGGAAGACTGTTGGCTGGCCACCTATGGCAATGCCGAGTACTGGCGTGGATAGCAATGCTACCGGCAACTCCAAGTAGTAATTCCTAAGCAATTACGGGGCATTAGTCTATTCTTCCATTTCTACGAGATCAAACTAACTTATTCTGATCGCCACTTAGGATAAGTGACGCTGACGACAGTACGTACGATGCTAACCGCGTGACGTTGCTTTTGTCGTATTCTTCAAAGTTATCCGGAAGTTGAATTTCGACACCACCGTATGCGAAATCGTAGCTTTGCCGGTAAAAGTACCCATCCACTCGATTTTCAGTTCTGAGAGCTACATAATAGAGAAGAAGTATTTATTATGAGTAAATAGCACGACTAGACTTATACGATTAGGATTTTTAATTAACTAACTAAGCTAAGATGTAGCCTACCTATGTTTGGAAAACTGTCCATTTGGAATGTTTCATTTACGAGATACAGCGAGATCAAATCAGCTGAATCAGCTGTATTGGCCAATACACTTTCTAATTCTTGTCGACGGTTTTCGAGTGGTAGTGACCACCAAACTTGTGTGTCTGTCAACAGAAAGTCCGTCAAGTTGCAGAGCGCGACTGTGAAATTCTTCACGTTGTCCGTTGGGGCATTTAGCACAGCTCGTTGTTTTTGTAGCGCCAGTCTAGAAACGTTGCTTACGGAGTTTATGTCCCCCCCAACTAATGTGACATTCCTCAAGTTCTGGGACAGGTTTCCTACAACGTCTGCTGGTGACCCAGAATCTGCATTTAAAGCTTCGATGGCATCGTTAAAGTAAGTCACGTTGCTTCTGCAGTTACTGTTGGTAAAATCCGTAACAAGAATTTAGTATGAGTTCCAAACTATGTACACAGATAATGAAAAGTATTTACCTCATATCCGGTAGTTTGGTTGCCCAGTGTCCTTCCGAACCACACAGCCACTGTGCGGTGCCGAGCTTTCCAGATGGACAAGACTGAACAGCAAAACCGGGAGAACTGGCGTTCCAGCAATAGCCTGGAAAATTGGTTAAGCAATCTGCGGGACACAATTTATGTGTTTCCTTGTTGCAATCCCTGTCAGTAGCGATGGTCAGTTTTGTGTGCGTTCCGATAAATAAGCGTAGATTCACCCCCGTATCCAGGGGGGGTTAGGGGGTTATACCCCCCCCCGAAATGTTTTCTCGAATATTTTTTTTTAAATTTTTAATTCCTTCTATTTAATTCCTTCTAGAGTCGTCACGAAAGATATAGAACAATTAGACACTAACTCTTTGATTGAAACTTACGGAGATCTCCTTCATGAGACAGATTGTTTAAAACAAGAGCTTATGCTCTGGAAAGTGAAGTGGGAGAAGTCTTTACAAGAAATTAGGCCTTCTTTTGCGCTCTCCGCATTTAAGGCATGCAATTCAGATTTTTCCCAAATGTTAAACTCTTACTGAGTGTCGTCGCAACATGGCCAGTTAGCACTGCGACAGCTGAAAGAAGCTTCTCGAGTTTAAAAAGGCTAAAAACCTGGTTAAGGAGCACAGTGGGTGAAGAAAGATTCACAGGCCTAGCTCTCCTTTCAATTCATAGGGAAATTGAGGTTAGTCCTGAAGAAGTTCTAGATGTTTTCGCGGCAAAGAAAAATCGCCGGCTCGATTTCGTTTTGTGAGTTAGTCTTTCCAGTTATGTATTGTAGATAGCTTTGTAGCTTAATTAATATCAGAAATTAATCTATTTTAGTTTCACAAATTGATTTTAATAACTCGCTTCTACATGTATTCTTCATTATTTCCTTACGAAAAAATAGAAAGTAGATTACCGTCTGCTTTATACTTTAAAACTTCTTTTAATTACAAAAAAGCTTTGTAGTTGACATTAATTTCCGAAAATTACTTCATTTGTGTTTCCGATATTGATATTGTTAACTAACTCTTACTTATTTTCAAAATCATTTACCTATGAGAAAAGGAGAACAATAAATAGCACAAATTATTAAAAATTTTACTATGCAAATAGTCCTTTAAATATTGAAGAGCTTCATAACTTGTTTTTAGGCACACAAATTAAACTAGTTTTAGTTTCCTAAGTTTATTATGCGGCTTCCGCACTACCTAAGCAATATATTGCGTGCTAGTTATTTCAGAATGAAAATTAGGATACATTTTGGGATATTCCAATAGCAACCTCATTACAGTCCTTACATTACTTAATAAGACTGCAATCTTTTCCGCTCTCAACAACATTTCTTCGTGAAAAAAATCGCAAATCTGGAGGCCATAAGAAAACCCCTCGATCAGTTTTTTGCACAAATATAGAAGACGTTCTTCGAGAATGGAATATGTGATCCACCCAATCGTTGGGCTAAAGTCACCAAACAAAATGGTGCATACATCGTTGACTAAACTTCGGTACGCACAGAGAAATTAAATTTCAATTTGGGGTAAAAGTTGGTTCGCGCTTACTGACCAACCCAATATATTCTAATTATATTTTATTAAAAATATAAAATTCAAACTTTATTAGCTATTCATAGTTTCAAGTCGTTAATCTTATTTAAATTTAGTGCCACTAATGTCGACTCCTCCAAGTAGTAGCGGTGGGAAACACCCCAAAGACATTGCAACTTTGATGAAACCGAACGAATTTTCGCTTCGTACTGGTGACACAGACTTGTTAGAGGGGCAGGCTAAACGTTGATGTGATATCAATACTGCATACATTATGTTTTTCACATATATTGAAGTCACAGTAATTAGATTGTATATGTTATGTAAGAAATATAGTATTACTGTCTTCCTGTTTTGTTTGCGTTACAAAGATTTTTATTAACTTTAACCAACTACTACCCCCCAACCAGAATTTTGATGTGGTATAGGGATGTAACCCCCCCCCCCCCGAACCAAAATCCTGGATACGGGCCTGCGTAGATTAGTCAAATAATTGTACCTTGTGTCAGGTCCTTTTTCTGACCAATATCCATTCTCTTCGCAACGATAGAAAACCGTACCAGAATACGGCTCTGGACAGTTTTGATGCCAAACCCCCGGTAAACTTTCATCCCACCGCAAAGTAAGTCCACCCACATTAGAAAGAGTTGTGTTTTCTGCAGGACATATTGCAACTTCGCACGTACTGGGGAAGAAAGAAATCGTTTTAGTATAAGTGTTCTTCACCAATGAAATCCTCGACTTACGATGGTACCGCGAAGACGATTACATTTTCAAGTCGAGGATTTGTTTTGTAATTCTGATATATAAGGTAAAAAATTGGCTAGTAATGCATCACACAGTACCTGAAGTCGTATGACGGCTCGTATGACCAATCTGACGTCGAATTATCCCAGCATTGCCAGGTCGTGGTGCCTATTTCTCCGTCAGGACAGGGGCCCTCAGCATAATGGGTCGAGTTGAGGCAAGCGTCGCGACAAAATGGATAAGAATTGTAAAGCGGGCACGATTGAAGCGTACAAGTACTAATAATGAAGATACATGTTATGAAGGAAGATAAATTATAAGTAACTCGACAGCATTCTTATGAAATGTGTTTGTGAATCAAAATAAAATTACCCCGGGCCATAGCTGGTCCAGTCTAAGAAGTAGCCGTGTTTTTCGTCGTGAATTCTCTTCCATGTGCACACATACTGTTGAACGCCAGAAAATCCAGGAGAGCAGTTCGTGGTGACAATATCCCCTTGCTTTCCTTCTTTGATGCATGATTCTAATCCTGGTAAACGTTTGGGTGAACATGTAGGCGCGGTATAGGTGTCAACGAGGCGTGGGACCGGGTATGCTGGAAACACGCACAGGCCCCTTAAAGACGCAAAAGTATCTGCTAATAGGAAGAAAGAGACCACAGAAAGACTTGGTAGATGGATTCTTTAGTATCGCTATGTAGAAGACAGTTATGTTGTCAGTCTGTGAGTATTTCTTAACATTCCGCATACAAATTCTGTCTTTTGTCGACATTAGCAGGAAAGTATAATACTTATGCCTGGTTCCCACTAGCAGACAAAAAAGGCCAGACAGCGGACAAAAGACATGAAGACAGCGGACAAACGTGCCACACTAGGAAAAGATAAAAGTTCGGCCGACAAAATGTAGCGGGAAGTTTGAATGTGTATATATAAGATAGTCTCTCTTACAAAATCTTTTTTATGTTTTAAGATTTTACACTAGTGGAAGAATTTTACAGCCGTTTGATATTGCCTTTTACAAGAGTGAAACCAACGAACACTGAAAAACATAGAGATCTCGTGCTCGGGTACGGTTCCGTAATTAACGGCACGAAATTAGGTTAATCCTTGTTTGAAGTCGTACATTATACGGCACTGCTGAACGACATTTATAAGCTCAAATTTCTTAGCTTAAAATGATTTTGCAACTTTCCTCGACTTTGCCATCGCACAAAGAGTATTTTACACTCTTGAACACTGAGATGACCTATTATTCAGATATGTAAAATAGCCACTGAAGGGACACCAGGAATAGCTCCTCTATTTGTAGTACAGTACCTGTAAAATAACTATTGAGCACAGACAAGGCCGTACCCAGGAGGTGGTTTTGGAGGTTTAAATCCTCCCCGAAATTATTGTTTTATAATGGTGAACATAGGAGAATGCCCAAATGTCCAAAAAAAATTGCATATGAAAACCAAAATCCTGGGTACGGGCCTGGTCACAGGTCAACATAACTGTGGCAAAGGTAGGTTCAACGGGTCATAAGTTGGTTGCATAGGTTATACTTTCGTATGGTATAAAATACCGTATCTTTGAAAGAGGTAATATTGTCATAATATTACAACAAAGAAGAACTTATTCTATTCGTTTTTTCTCTTACATAAATACGTAGATTTTTTATAAGCAGTATCTTATTAAGTTTATTTTCTATTTGTAAAAAAGTTTCGCTTTAAAGCTTTAAATTAAGTGTAAATAATTGCAAGAAAAGATGTCGGGCAACCTGGACCGACAAAAGACAAACGAGTTTGTCTTTCGCTTTTCTTGTCTGCGAGCGTCGGAAAGTGAGTTTGACCGTGTCTTTGTTGGGCAAGTGCTAGCATTGTCGGCTAGTGTGAACAGTTTGACCGACAAAAAACCATCGAAAACTGGCCAATTTTGTCACTTGTTCGGCCTCAGACAACCCCCGGGGTACAAAATCGCAACTTTCTCTTGTCTGGCCAGACGAAAGGCACATTTCGTCCGCTAGTGGGAAACAGGCATTAGCGATCAGCTGATCGCTGAAAAAGCGTGCCTTTTCCGTTGTACTACTACTCAAAACGGTCGACCAAGACGTTATTCTTGTGCTCGATGCAGAATCTGTTTTTAAAGCACTTACGGAACTTTCAGTGAATGGTAGTTGTTTGTTTAACCTGTTTCACTTTGACTGGCTTCAGTTGTTATAGTTGTTTTAGGTGTTGTAGTTGCTTCAGGTGTTATAGTTGCTTCAGTTGTTGTAGTTGACTCACCCGATGTTGACCAATTTGATGTAGTTGGTGACGCACTCGTAGAAGTTTCATCGGTAGATATGCATGTGGAATTGGGAGGTATCATTATGTCCAAAACAGTAACGCTCGCTGTGCTCAGTTTGGCTCCGTCGCTGAGCCGTAGATTTTTGTTTCCATCGACATTCAAAACCCATACCCACGCCTCAAGTTCACTTAGAACGAGTGTATTCACGATGTTGCTGATGACTGTTCGGTCTCCGGACGTAGTTAATTCTCCACCTTCATTCCAGCACCAACTACGTGCGTCTTCGGCCGTCAACCGCGGAGTGAGCTGAAAAATGGGTGCCATGAATAACAATAATAAGGGTTAGGGGGTTATATCTCATATTTATCAATTTTTGATAATAAAAAAAAGTCTTCCTGTCTACTGAGCGAGTTGTTTTGCACATGAAGGTCCATACGTTTGGTTTCTACTTTTTTTGCGAATTTTCACCATCTCTCCTTTGATTGTTTCAAAATTGTACTACCGGGTCAAAGAGGTTGGTCTGAGGCCAGCCCGAAACCAGCATTTTTTCTTAAGCTTCCTAGCAAGCGCTTTGGCAATCCGTAATCTTAAATAGAAGAGCAATGCGGAAATTATACCTGGAAACAAGAGCCAAGGGGTGGATCTGATAACTGTTGTGTCTCTTTGGCACAAACCGTAAAATCTTCTGCATTGAACTTCTGAACTCGCACTTCTGTTGCAAATTTGTCTTCGGGGGTCTGTGTCGCATGCGGAAACACAGCAAAAAAACATTTCATTAAACTTTGCCATAAATTGGAATAAGGGGTTCACTTACAGTAGACAAACTTGCGATCCAGTCCGTACTTATTCTACAATTAGTTACCCCCTGACACCTAATGAAGCCAATTAATTAAACCAGTGATTCTCGCATATTTTTCTTGTGCAGTGTCCTACCAGTAAGAAACCCACGCTAACGCATTGCTTGCGATTTTAGGAACCTTTGTGCTGGTCTGGTTCGGGCATGAAGTTCCGTCAGTATTTACGTAAGTTTCGGCAAAAGTAATAAACATAGGATAATCTGTAGTGATGACTTGTCCGTTGACGTCATCGACGTCCATAAAGCAAAACGGCTGGACTTCACCTAGCGATACCTCGCTTAGAAACCAACAATCACTTATTGCAGAAATATGCAAACTTATGTTTGAAGAACAAGTCAAATCCCCTTCAGTTGCGTCACACCGACACTGATAGGGGTACAGGCCGGTATTATTGGAAGAGAAATCGAAAGTACTGGAGTCTACAACCATTGACGAACTTGCTAACAGACAGTCTCCGCCGTAGTTACATTTCGCCGGGTCACAGAAATACGGGAGCTGCTGGCCACCCAATTCTACTATGCGTCACCGTGTTACCGAATAAGGTAATGTTAATAGAGATATGCATTCTTTACCCATGAACGCGGTACTAATCACTATAAAAAGCACGAGCTGCTTCATTGGTAACTGTCGAGCCTCCGTACAACGAATTTCTATGCCATGTGTTGAGCTGTCGGCTCCGCGTTGAGATTTATATACTTTGCAGTCATAAGGCTCTACGTGCACTATCACGCCATAATCATTTACAGTGATCAGGAGTAAAGGCATGGCAATATTATCCCACACTTGAAATTTAAGCCTCTTTCCGACGAAAGTAAACAGGGGGTGAACGAAAGGGAAACAACCGGCAGAATCAAGGGAAAGTACCGTCGATAAGTCTTTTTTTCCAGCTTAGAAGGTACAGTCACGCCAGGCTTTTTTATTTCCGTGTCATAAGAGAGAAGTGTCCTTTTATTCTGAAGGGGGATTCACCGACCAAGAACGGCGTTCTTGATACTTTGACTCAGAACTGATAAGGGACAAATTGAATGCTCAGTGTTGTTGAAAAGCTAATCTGTGTAAAAGATAAGACGAAACTGTTGACTACAAACATTGTTTCTCACGTCCATTATTCGGGCTCTTACACATAATTTGATTAACTTGTTATTGATTCTAAAAAGTGTACCGATATGCACGATGCTTAATTTTTTTAACTACATTACCTCAACAGGCTTGTTAACCACCTGACACAAATTGCTTCACATAGAAACCTTTTGCCGAAATTTTTGCTCAAAACGTATTAAAACAAAACAAACAAAAAACTCCACGCTTGTTGCAGTTTTCAGATCAAATCTGCAGCCTGAGCGAGTTTCACGTCAGGGTAATAGATTGTATTTGAAAAGAATTCGCGGTGTTTACACTCGTTTATCTTAAGTTCTCTTTGGCATTCTTATTATTGTTTGGTATTCGTATTAGCGACAAATGTGTTAGACAGAAGCTGGCAAGGGAAATTTTCATAGACAAAGTTTGTCACCGTTTTTGTTCCAGTTGAAAAAGGAAAAAAAGAAACACTGACAATTCATAACATGTCAAAGTCCTGTCATCGACATGCCAAATAATGCCAAGTACATTACTTCGGCAATATGCCAATGGTTGGCATGGAGCTTTTCCTAGTCTTGTAGAATAGCATTATGTCCGCACGTTCTTACTATTCTAGACAAATAAGGTAACTGTATTCTCTATGTCATCATGGCAGAGAACTTCCGTGCGTCCAGTATGATTTCAATGCTTCGTGCCGTATGAAGCTAATGAAGAATTAGTATCGATCAGGGTTGTGTTCTCGAGACCTGGTCTTGGTCTTAAGACCGGTCTCGAGGCCATGTAGGTCTCGGTCTCGGTCTTGTCTCGATTTTTTTTCTGATCTTGGTGTCGGTCTTGGTCTTAAAAAAATAACCCCAGTCTTGGTCTTGGTATCGATGCCTTGGTCTCGATTTTAAACTTTGAATGAAAGTTTATGTAAGCGGAACTCACTGTAGTTTCAAATTAATTTGGTTCCGTTTTGCAATGTCCAAGTGGCCCTTTCTACCTTTCTAATCCTATTTGTTCTAATCGTTCATTTTTAACGGAGTTAGAGCTATGCTGTGAAAGCTACTTTTCGCGGAATTCTGAGGAATTGGTTTCAAATGTGCCTCCTTTCACTACTGTAAACAAAACATTCAACGTATTGAGAATGTTTAGTTCTAATTGAATGCCAATCGGAAATGGAGCGCAAGATTGTTTCAGCAAAAGTTCCCGCTGTCATTTAATTCGATTTTAAAGACTTGCACTATTGTGACATTTCACGGCAAAAATGGGTGGCGACGTGGAAGTTTTGTGCAACTCAGAAAGATTTTCGAGATACTTCTGGCACGACTTCTACTTTTGTAAGCTTTGTTCAGTTCATATAATTTAGTTTTCTGCTGAAGGCTGAGTCTAAGTTACCAATTTTATTTAGGCTAAAAATCTGTAGTTTTTTCTTGTCAAAAACAAGTGCAAAACATATTAGAATTTCGAGACCGGTCTTGGTCTCGAGACCGGTCTTTGGTCTCGATGTTTTTTATCACTATTATCTTGGTCTCGAAACTTGCGGTCTTGGTATTGTCTCGGTCTCTGGAAGTTTCTTCTGGTCTCGGTCTTGTCTTGGTCTCGATAAAGTCGGTCTTGATAACATCCCTGGTATCGATTAAAAATTCACAAAACATTAAACTTCGCAATAAATGTGTCCAGCCTAATATTAATTAACATTTATTTTCATACTTTATGAACACAGATTGGATATATGGTATATTGAAGAAAGCTTCCTAGGAACTTTTATTTGATACACTACTGACGGGTTTTCTTAATTGCCATAGTGAATTACATTTAAAATAAGTATGCATGTTTCGAAGCCTGAGACCCGATCTCCAACCCATCTGAAACATCGTTATTAGTACAGCATGACAAGAAAAATAAGTCATAAAAGCAATTTACCTAAAAACTGACAAATGAATTAAATTTATTCAGTTCAACAACATTGTCGGAAGTATCGACAAAACTTTGCTTGTTCTGGGATCTCCCTTTCGAACAACTGAACAATTTCCCTCGAAACGGTGCCATTACACACTCCTAGAAAATTACCACAAAAATGAAAATGGAATTTGAAAATGCTGGCAGAACTATCATTAAGTTTCATAGGCGAAGAAACATACCGTGAAGCTAGTTATAATTGGACGCCATTCATTCCTGATTTGTGGGTTAAAGACACATTCAAATAGGAAAACAAAGAGACCTTGAAATGAGTTGACGATTGTAAAAATATACGCCATAAATATCGTGCCTAGAATACAATCAATTTCACATAACTTTCCGTGTGCAAACGTGTGGTCAGAATGTGTAGTCTTACTTTCGTTAACGTAAAAGAAACCGAAAATCCACGTTACACCGAACAAAACGGAGAGAGATAAGGAACCAATAACCCAGGTCCAGTTCGAAGACGGATTCTTTTTAGCTTTAAGTTTTTGGGAGTGTATAGCGCGGTGTACAGCTAGTAGTACTACAAAAACATTCCAATAAACGAAATAGGTTTGAATGTGAATTGGCGAAAAATATAAGAGGGTACCAAAATGGTTATAGCCACGGGTCCCGAGAAAGCCCAGTTGATTCCGGAAGACGCAGTCATGTCCAACCAACAGCTAACAACAGAAGAATTTCACAATTGTAAAATATACAACGCTAAACTTCATCTTACAATCCTTCCGTCCCATCATCCCTGGCTTGGTTAATAGCCAATGCTAGAGTAACAATAGCCAACGGAACACCATAGCCGAACATGTAGAAAAATAACATTTTTCTCGAGTGATCGAAGACCTTTCGAAGAATTTCTCTAGTAAGTTACAGAAGTGTGTCTAGGAGTAAACGTATTACCCGCGTGATTTGCTCGTACAAGTGAAAGGCACCTAGTGACATCCACATGAACATAGCAAGGAAAAAGTATTGCATAGCTGCAGCTATAAACGCACAGAATGACGCATTGCCGATTTCAGAATTCCCGGACAAAAACATAATTTCTGCGACGAGCATATTAGTGAAGATGTTAAGATTAATTTGATATCGCATGTTTCGGGCTTTTAAAGAGTAGTAGATACATATCGAGAGGAGTAAAGAAATAACAGACACGCTGCAACCAATGATTGTGACGCATTCGAGCCATGCCTGCAAAAACGTAGAACTGACCGCCAGAAGTAACAACTTCAAACATCCAATATTCCGAATATGTGAAAAAAGTTACTTTTTCGATTAGTAGGCCAGTGATGTCCATTAGAATAGCAAAGTTCGTAAGGTGGTCGCACTCGCAAAAGAAGTTATCATGATCACTTCTGTCACCCAGTCTGCAGCCGTCACCTGACCAGTTCTCCGCGCTCCAATTAAAAAAAACGCATATCGGTACTGCGATATATTCAGAGAAACTATTTATCCTAGGAAAACGCAAAGAAACGAACGCTCTGTTTTGGAAGACTGTTGGCTGGCCACCTATGGCAATGCCGAGTACTGGCGTGGATAGCAATGCTGCCGGCAACTCTAAGTAGTGATTCCTAAGGAAATGAGTGCGATTAGTCCACTCATCTGTTTCTACGAGGTCGAATTAACTTATTCTGATCGCCACTTAGGATAAGTGACGCTGACGACAGTCCGAACGATGCTAACCGCGTGATGTTGCTTTCATCGTACTCGTCAAAGTTATCTGGAAGTTGAATTTCAATATCGCCATATGTGAAATTGTAACTTTCTCCGCGAAAGAAACCATCCACTCGATTTTCAACTCTCAGTGCTACAAATTGACTGTAAGTATTAATAACGAGTAGATAGTTACACCCAAGAATAGGATATTTAATTAACTAACTAAGCTAAGATGTACAGCAGTGGTAAAAAAAACTATCTGAAAAGAGGCACACTGTACAGGTAGCCGTCCTTTCACTGCTGAAAGCTGCCCTAACTGGCTTTCAAACCTCCAAGGGCCGTGTTCTAGGAGACTTATCCTGGCAGTGTAAAGAAAGGAAACAGCCATTTGAGCCTCCTGTCCGGATAGTTTTTTTTACCACTGCTGTACCTATGTTAGGAAAGCTGTCCAATTGGAATATTTCGTTTACGAGATACAGTGAGATTAAATCAGCTGAATCAGCCGTGTTGTCCATAACACTTTCCCATTCTTGTCTACGGTTTTCCAGTGGCAGAGACCACCAAACTGATTCGTTTGACAACAGCAAATCTGTCAAGTTGCACAGCGAGACTGTGAAATTCTTCACGTCTTCCACTGAGGCATTTAGCACGGCTCGCTGCTTTTGTACCGCGAGTCTAGAAATATTATTTACGGAGTTTACGTCCCCTCCAACTAATGTAATATCCATCAAGTTTTTGGACAGGTTCTCTATAACGTCTGTAGCAGTGTTGTGTAATTTTTCAAAACATGAAAATTATTACATTACAATTACTTTTTATATAACGTTTACTATTACATTACAATTACACTTGAATAACGAAAATAATCGTCATATTACAATTACATTTGTAAAGTAATGCATTACTTTGCCATTACTTTCGGTAAAAATGTGTTTTTTAACGTTGAAAACTATTCCAATTTTCTAAATTTTTAACTAAATTTTAACGCTTATACCTTTCGTTCACAATGTTGCTTGTTACCAACACACGTCTGGTTTGGGTAAGACATCCGAAAATACTAAGTTTTGCGTATTCTTTTCTTCAACCCTTAACAAAACTGTCTCCCCTTCCCTACGCGAAGAAACGGGTAAAGAAAGAATAACGCAGCTGAAACAGAGGTCAACGGTAAGGTTTGCCTTTCCGTAGCTCACTACTTGCAAAAAATTCTCTTGGCCCACCCGTCACGCCCCCCTCCCTTCACAACACCATTTAGTCGATCTAAAGCAGCGAAGTTCCAAAGCACAACTTCTTCCCTTTCCCCTTTCTTTACAGGTTTTCTACTTTTCCTCTAAGAGACCAAAGTAATTGTAATTGTAACGTTATTTGGCCTTTTTAAATTTACTAGTAAATTACATTACAATTTTCGATAAAGTAAAATGTAATGAGTACATTACATTAATTTTAACTGAGCGAAAAATGTAACGAGTACATTACAGTTGCTTTAAGAAAAGTAATTGGCATTACAAATTACCATTACTTGTAATAATTACACAACACTGGTCTGTGGGTGGCATCGTATCCGCATTTAAAGCTTCGAAGGCGTCGTTAAAGTAAGGCACGTTGCTTCTGCACTTACTGTCAATGAAATTCATAAGGAGGGATTTAGAATGAGTTCTAAAGCATTCATACCAGTAATGAAAAGTGTACCTCATATCAGGTAGTTCGGTTGCCCACTGTCCGTCCGAACCACATAGCCATTGTGCGGTGCCGAGTTTTTCGGACGGACAGGGTTGCACAGCTAAACCGGGAGAACTGGCGTTCCAGCAATAGCCTCGAAAATCGTTTAAACATTTTGCGGGACACCACTTCAGTGTTCCCTTTTTGCAGTCCCTGTCAGCAGCGATGGTCAGTTTTGCGTTTTGGCAAATAAGCTTCCATTAATAAAACAATTGTACCTAGTGTCGGGTCCTGTTTTTGACCAATTTCCGCTCTCTTCGCAGCGATAGAAAACAGTGCCAGAATACGGCTCGGGACACTTTCGGTGCAAAACCCCTGGTAAACTTTCATTCCACTTCAGACTAAGTTCATCCATGTTAGAAAGAGTTTTGTTATCTGCAGGACACGTTGTAACTTTGCACGTACTGGGGAAGAAAGAAAATCGTTTCAGTATAAGTGTTCTACACCAATGAAATCCTCGACTTACGATGAGTACCACGACGACGGTTACATTTCAAGTCAATTATTTCTTTTGAAATTCTGATATTTAAGGTGAAAAATTTGCTAGTAATGCACGACACGAATTGTAAAGTGGGCAAGACTGAAGCGTACAGTTACTAATCATGAAGATACACGTCATGAAGGGAAGCAAATTATAAGTGACTCGACTGAATTCTTAGGACATGTATTGTGAATGAAAATATAATTACCCCAGATCACAGTTTTTCCAGTCTAAGAAATGGTCGAGTGGTTCGTTAGGATACCTTTTCCATGTACACACATAGTCTTGAACGCCAGAAAATCCAGTTGACCTTACCCCTCCCCCTCCCCTTCTCCCATAACCAAAATTTTGGTTTCGGCCCTGGCCCAAATCCTTCCGACGTAGCACAATTGAGTGACGTTAATGTTGAAACCACAGTATAAAGGTTAAAACTTAGGTTAACTTTTATACTATTAGTTTAATTAAAGGGAAGTGGTGAAAATTCTCAAAAAGTAGTAATACTTTTTAGGACCAAAAAGTGATAGACATGACATATAACCCCTATTCCTTAGCAATGTATTTATGACATTTATTTTTCAGCTCACTCCACGGTTGACGGCAGAAGACGCACGTAGTTGGTGCTGGAATGAAGGTGGAGAATTAAGTACGTCCGGAGACCAAACAGTCATCCGCAATATCGTGAATACACTCGCTCCAAGTGAACCTGAGGCGGGGATATGGGTTTTGAATGTCAATGGGGACAAAAATCTACGGTTCAGCGACGGAGCCAAACAGAGCACAGCGAGCGTTACTTTTATGGACACAAGGATACCTTCCAGTTCCGCAAACATATCCGCTAATCTAATTAATACGAGTGAGCCAACAAGTACACCAACTGAGTCAACACTGAGTGAGCCAACTCTTACATCAACAACTACATCAACTGAACCACAAACTTCAGCAGAATTAGGAACAACAGAGCTGCCCTTCACTTTAAGTCAATAAATGTTTTACCAACAAACAAATTCCTGCAGCGTACATAACAACGACAACTTCGTCAACCCTATTGAGTATTACAACGAGTATTGCGACCTTATTGAGTACTACGCTTCCAAAGGGCTTGTGTGTGTTTCCAGCTTACCCGGTGCCGCGCCTCGTTGACACCTATAACACGCCTAAATGTTCAGCCAAATGTTTACCAGGATTAGAATCGTGCATCAAAGAAGGACAACAAGGTGATATGGTCACCGTAGGAAAGGCAGTCTTGGAGGAAACGAGAAGTTCGTTTGGATTTTGCTTAGAAAGACGCCAGAATGGAAAGAAGTGCAGGAAAGCTTGACTAAAGAACTACTGGTTCGCACAGAAACACAAGAGATCCGCGTATTTGACCAATGGACTCTCGTAAAGCCCATAATTCAGAGAGAGTTAAATAGCTGGAACGAAGAAAAAATTCCAGTTTCTGAACGGTGGGTACGGTTTTTTTCTGAAATGGTAGAAAAACAATTAGAGTATAAAGACTTCTGCAACATTGTCGAGTTCGTTCTCTGCCAACCAGGCACTACATCCCCCGTTGAGCGTATTTTCTCCGTAATGAACGGCATGTGACAAAAGATAAGTCGAGATTAAGCGTAGAAACCATGAGAGCTATGCTGATAGTGAGCCAGAACAGTGCACTGGATTGTGAACATTTCTACGACAAGACAGTGAAAGACCGAAGAAGAGCATTTCTTCATCCACGAAGTATTCCTGGGCTCGTAGAGGTGAGATGGAATCTCCCTCTACCTCTACTGAGTAGAGCAACACAAATAACTATTTGGCACCAATCAACCATGAGCGAAAATTGAAGGTTAAGTTATTTTTGTCCGTGTCCCGTTTTGTCCCGTTTTCATGACTGAAATGTCCCGTTTTTGAGGCAGGGAAATATGGTCACCCTAGGTAAGGAGCAAGAAAGATCTCATTCAATGATGACTGAAGACTGTGGTTTAGGATTATACTAAGCTTTCTCGCAATTGCTTTGCTATGCCGTAATATTTAAATGGAAGGCCAATGTGGAAAGTATACCTGGAAACATGAGCCGACGGGCGGATCAGATAACTTTTGTGTCTCTTTGGCACAAAACGTAAAATCTTCTATATCGTACTTCTCTTGAACTCGCGCTTGTGTTGTAATTTTCGTTAAGTCGGGTTCTGTTGCATTCTGAAACACAACAAGAAACATTCTATTAAATTTTGCCGTAGATCGAAACGAGAGGTTCACATACACTAGACAATTTTGCGATCCAGTCCGTACTTATGCGACAATTTATTACTCCCTGACACCTAAATAAATGAATTTGTTAGATAACTGGTTCTAAGTAATTTTCTTGTGCGGTACTTCACCAGTAAGAAATCCATGCTAACGCATTGCTTGCAAACTTACGAAACTGTGCGCTGGCCTGGCTCGGGCATGAACTTTTGTCAATATTTACGTAATAAGTTTGGGCAAAAATAATAAACATGGGATAATGCGCAGTGATAACTTCTCCATCGACGACGTCGAGGTAGAGCTCCAGAATTTCATCTAAAGATAACTCACTTAGAAACTATCAATCACTTATCGCAGAAATATGCAAACTATTTGTTGAAGAACAAGTCAAATCCTGGTTAGATGGTGAACATAGACACTGATAGGGGTACTGGCCAGTCTCATAAGAAGAGAAATCGAAAGTACTGGAGTTTACAACCATTGACGAACTTGCCAACAAACATTCTTCACGGTAGTTACATTTCGCCGGGTCACAAAAATACGGCAACTGCTGGCCACCCAATTCTACTATGCATCACCATGTTAGCAAATGATAATGTTCATTAATGATCCACTGTTTACCTGTGAACGCGTCACTGATCACAATAAAATGCACAAGCTGCTTCATTAGTAGCTGTTGAGCCTCCGTACAACGTATTTCTATGCCATGCAGGGCCCTCTTAACCATATGGGCCGACTGGGCCCGGCCCAGGGGCCCCCAGGTCTAGGAGGGTCCCATCGGGGCAGCTAAATATACGAAAGTTTGATACCCGTCGAAAAAAATAGCTCATAATAAAGTAAAACCTGACTAGACAAAATGTAATATAATCTGATACGGGTAGTGTATATTTTTAACATGGTTCGCATCATACGAGAAAAAAATGGTAGGGACCGCTGCAATTTAGTAACGCTGTTGTGCAAAAGGCAGAGATACCCGCAATGTGCGGCATGCAACCTGCGCCCAACCAGCGATTATACTGTGAGGGTGAGCGCCGCTCTTGGTCAAGCGATAGAAGCAACCACATTGTTTTGAACAGGAAGACTTTGTACGGATTCCAACACTTTTTTGAGCAAGAACAAAATTTAGATAGGTCGTCTAATCAAGAATGAAGCGCGTTTTTTTTTTAATGGAGCGCAGAAGAGGAAGAAAGCTGCCGAAGTGAAAGAAAAAGCTAGTAAGCTTCCAAAATTAACGTCATGGCTCAATTCGACAGGGACAGGTAGTGTATTTATAATAAAAGCGACTAAAGCAAATTGGCTGTGCTCTAAGTACACAGCGCTTTGGCAACAATAGAAGTTTCAATGAAAGACTTTACATTTATACCGTTTTTAATGTAATATTTATTCTTTTATATGTAATATTTCTGTCACTATATTTAGTTCACCTGTTGTGTCTCTTGTAGATTTACGTACGAATAGGCTATACGTTTTTCGGACTATTTAAAATTTTCTCACTCTGATGTATCCTATCGAAGTATTTTTCGTACCTGTAATGGGTATACGGGTACCACCGTTTACGAATCACATGGTTGTACCCGAGGGGATTGCACAGAACGCCGCTATACAGAAGTGCCGTGTGCTTAGAGTATTGCCGTTGGCTTCGGTATTTCTGCGATCACGCTACTACAGCAACAACTGCTCTTTCTTAGATTTGCCGTCAGCCTCTACCCCCTCACCTAATCAGTTAGTTCAAGAAGAAGAAAAGGAGGGGTCGTTGAGTATCCCCGCAACTGAAGTCGCTGAGAAAGAAGTGCAAGAATTTGAAGCAGTTGCGTCCCCTATAGAGTCTTGAGACTCAAAACACGGATCCGGGACTATGGGATGTTTCTAACTCTGATCTGGTAGATTATTGGATTCGTTGTGGGCCATCGTCATGCAAGAATGACAATAGCAATTTTTCTGCCTCTCAAAGACTGTATGAAGCAGTTAGTGGGAATAACTCCAAGAAAAGGTGTTGCTCGAAGAGCATGTTCAAACATAAGCTTCGGAATGGAGAATATGTTAAACGTGAATGGCTCATCTATTCGCCGAGTCAAGGTCGTTTGTACTGCTTTGTTTGTCGTCTCCTGTCCAAATCAGAATCTGCTTTTGCTAAAGACGGATTCAATGATTGGAAGCACAGCAATCTTATTACTGAGCACGAAAATGGAGAAGCGCATCGTAAATGCATGACGGCCTATCTTATTAGGCATAAAGAAAGTGGATCCTTGGATAACCTACTAGTCAAAAAGTATCGCTCAGAGCAGGAGTATTGGCGAAAGGTCTTAACGCGCGTGGTTGCCGTGATTCGGTTTCTTGCCTCCAGAGGTTTGCCATTCCGTGGAGAAAATCAAATAATTGGGTCAACAAAAAATGGAAATTATTTAGGTGTTTTAGAACTGTTAAGTGAGTTTGACCCATTCTTAAAAGAGCATCTCGAACAGCATGGGAATCGTGGAAAGGGAAACCCATCTTACTTATCAGGAAATATTTGCGAGGAGTTCATTGAGATTATTGGAAAAGAAGTTTTTCAGGCTATTCTTGAAGAAATCAAAGAGGCGAAGTATTATTCCATTAGTGTTGACTCCACACCAGACATTTCTCATACTGATCAGTTGACATTTACTGTGACGTACATGCGTGGATGCGAACCCGTTGAGAGATTTCTCAAGTTTATACCAATCTTTTCGCATGACTCAAAAAATCTAGCTGACGTTGTATTAGATTTTCTCAACGAGAATGGCATTCCGCTATCAAACTGCAGAGGTCAGTCATACGACAATGCCTCGAATATGTCCGGTCGCTACACCGGCTTGCAAGCGCGCATGAAGCAATTGAACAAGCTTGCCATTTATGTCCCCTGTGCTGGGCATAGTTTGAATCTTGTTGGCGTGAAAGCTGCGGAGTTTTGCCAACAATCAGTTAAATTCTTCGACTTTGTCCACAGACTGTACACCTTTTTCTCTGCCTCCACTCACCGATGGAGCGTACTTCTGTCAGCTTTGGAAAAAGACGTCGTCGTTAAACGTCTATCTGATACGAGATGGTCAACACATTTCGATGCAGTTCATGCGCTGTATGAAGGTTTTGAAAAAATCAAGCGTGCACTTGGAACGCAGAAGGATTGCACAGAAAAATGGAAAACCTTGAAACGGTTTTTATGACAATCCTTTGGCACGATGTACTTGAAAGAGTGCACAAAACAAGCAACGTGCTTCAATCGGCGGATGTAAACATTATTGCTGCCATGAATCTCCTCGGATCTCTTAAAAAATATCTCCAAGAGATTAGGAACAAGTTCGCTGAATTTGAGGAGAAAGCAAAGAGAATGAGTCCTGACTCACGTTACAGCTATGAACATGCACGTGAAAGAAAGAGGAGCGTATTGCTTACAAGACACGACGGACCGCAAGAAGAGGTTAAGTTTACTCAAGGTGAAAAGCTCAAGGTAGAAGCATTTCTTCCTGTCATGGATTCCCTATTATCGGAAATATCAAGGCGCACAGAAGCTTATTCATGGATTGGAGATTTGTTTTCTTTTTTTGGCGAACTGACAACGATCACTTATGAAGAGTTGCAGAAGAAATGCGAAAACCTTGCCAATTTTTATTGTAACGACCTTGATTCTGGCGACCTAGTTAATGAGTGTCTTCAACTGAAGCATTGCATGTTTCGGGGTGACGAGACAGAGGCTCTCCCTTCAATATACCGAGAAATAGCAACAGAGAACCTGAAGTCGGTCTTCCCGAACACATAAATTGCTTTAAGAATATTCTTGAGCATGATGATGACAAACTGCACGGGCGAACGTTCGTTTTCAAGGCTGAAACTTATGAAAAACCAGCTTCGAAGCACTATGGGACAAGAACGCATGAACTCACTTTCAGTCTTGTGCATGGGGAGTGATGTTTTGGAAACTATTGACTTCAGTTACATTATAGACAAGTTTGCTGCGAATAAGGTTCGTCGACGTTTGTGATAAGCATGAGCATGATGTAAATTATTGTTACATTGGTTTGTTTTTGTATTGAAACTAAGCTTAATTCCTCGTTTTGTGTTGCTAGTTATACTGAATGCACTGATACATGAAAATATACTTCTTATTTGGAAGTCTATTGTCATTATTATTTTTATGGACATCTTTTTTTTGCCAAGGGGACCCTTTGTGGTACTCGGCCCAGGGGCCCATGAGGGTCTTAAGACGGCCCTGATGCCATGTGTTGAGCTGCCCAGCTCTGCGTTGAGATTTATAGACGTTGCAGTCATAAGGCTCTACATGCGCTATCAAGTAATACTAATTACAGGGATCAGTAGTAACGGCCTGGTCGTCTTATCCCGCACTTAGGCGTTATATGACTTATGGTTATCCTATCCACGTGGAATATCTGTAATCAGGGCTGTAACCCAGGATTCTTATTTGGGTGGGTGGGGGTCATTTTTTCTTTTCTTTTTTACATTTGGGCATTAACCTATGTTCACCGTCATGGAAAAAAATCATGGGACTGTTTAAGCCCTCTATCCCACTACCTGGGTACAGACTTTCCTGTAATCATAACTCACAAATTTCACCAGGAAACTTTTTGCTCCTTCGTCAGCATCAGATGCGTAGCGCAGGAGCGTCGTCGTAACAGGAGTGTTTCAGTGAGCACCCCCGTCCCCCTAATAAAGGTCACATAAGGCCGAGCCGGTAAAATTTTGGTCGCCATCGGTAAAATTTCGAAACCGGAAAGTGTTTTCATATCAGTGTTGTATAATTATTACAAGTAATAGTAATTTGTAATTACTATTACTTTTTTGAAGTAATTGTAATGTACTCATTACATTTTTCACTCCGTAAAAAAGTAATGTAATGTTATTTACTAGTAAATTTAAAAAAGGCAAATTACATTATAATTACAATTACTTTCGTGTCTTGGAGAAACTCAGGAACTCAGTAAAGAAAAGGCGAAAGGATGAAGTTGGCTTCGGAACTTCCCTTGCATTAGCTCGACGAAAGAGAGTCGTAAAAGGGGGTGGGGTGGGGTGAGCCAAGAGAACGTTTTTTTTGCAAGTATAGTGAGCTATGGAAAGGCAAACCTTATCACTGACTTCTGTTTTAGCTCCGTTAGTCTCTCTTCGCCCGTTTCTTTGCTTAGGGAAGGGGAGACAATTTTGCTAGG